>OZ022258.1:0-150000 GCA_963978905.1 Trichostrongylus colubriformis | reverse complement strand
TAATAGTCATACTGGGCAACCAGAAACTTATCTGTGTAGCTGATCATAATAACGATAGTCGGTCCTATGTATGTAACTAGTCATGTTGCATAATTTGAGGATCTTTCTCAAAATTTTTGCAAAACTTAATGTAACGGTCCGGAACTTATGGACAGACCTAATACTTTCAAATCTTTTGCTTCAGTCTGTCATGTTAGGCATAAGGGACGGAGAAGGCGTCATGCGGAAGGACTTTGTTTCGTCGAATACGTTGTAGATGCATGTAGAGAACTTGATGTAACGGTCCGGAACTTATGGACCTATCTGAACTCTGAGAAACTTATCTGTGTAGCTGATCATAATAACGATAGTCGGTCCTATGTATGTAACTAGTCATGTTGCATAATTTGAGGATCTTTCTCAAAATTTTTGCAAAACTTAAAGACAGCATTAGCGGTAATGCGGCAATGGAGAAATCCCTGCAAGAAGTCACTCACATGGTAGTCCTGGGCCTAAGAAGGCTTTCCATGGCGAAATCCCGGTGAAAAACGTCCCTCCAAGCTGTAGAAACCCTGCAAAACGCCGCAACCATGCAGCGGTTCCGCCTCTTGGACACAGCGGCCCCGCCTCCCGTGACGTAACTCCCGATTGACTGGGGTGGGAGCGACCGAGGAGATAAGGCAGGATCGAAGGTTTTGCGGCGCGCTTTCGCAGTTTTAGCTTGAAGCTCACTCCAAAAGTAGATGCTGTCGTATTTCCAAACGTTCCCTTGTGTTTACTTGGCAACATGCCAATGAAAAACTAGATCAGTTTACCCCCTCTTGACGTGAAGGTCGTCCGCGCCCAGAACCAACGGTAGGAAGGGGGTCCTATTTCTCGGGTTTCTGACCATTCCCATCCGTTTTTTCTCCACTGTTCTGTCACTAGGCATCTCGACATTCTTACACACTACTTCTTTTACTTGTCGTCCGACTTTCCCCTAATGCTGCCTTTAATGTAACGGTCCGGAACTTATGGACAGACCTAATATACTTCCAAATCTGCTTCAGTCTGTCATGTTAGGCATAAGCAACGGAGAAGGCGTCATGCGGAAGGACTTTGTTTCGTCGAACACGTTGTAGATGCATGTAGAGAACCTAATGTAAGGGTCCGGAACTTATGAACCGACCTAATACTTTCAAACCCTTTGCTTCGTCTTCCACTTACAGCTATTTCTTTTCAGCTATTTTGGGCCGCAGTTTTCACCAGTCTGTGCAGTTGTGGGCGGATTAGTTGGTCAGGAAGCAATAAAGGTTTGTTGTTCGATGTGCAGTTACGAATCAATACTCCAGCTCGTAACTGAGGCCACTGTAAAAAAAATCGTTGAGGACATAGCAGATGGTATGCACGGTGTCTGCAAAAGAGGTACCGTGAGCCCTCCTTAAAGACAGTGATGGGAGCAATGTGGGTGATAAGGAGTGCCTAAAAGATGTCATTCATTTCAAAAGTAGGGGTGTAGGAAGTCTATCCGCGGCGGAAACCCCTGCGAAAAAAAGCGCCCCTGAGCTGTGGCGGAGGCGGCCTTTTTAGCTCCACCCGCCTTGTAGAGTAATGAGCATGATAACTGAATGATTCTTATCGTGTCGTATTAATGCCGTACGATCGACGTGACGTGGTGCTGACGTGTCAGCTTTCGTGGCGAAAACGTCCATCGGTCAGTATCAAAGCTTGGAAGGAATGATGCGACTGAATCACCCCTACCAGTGCCTTTAAGGGTGCGCGGCACCCAGAACTGTGAGTGGAAATGTTCAAATAGAGAATAGTGTCCGATACCAAAATGCATGAAGGTCCGTGATGGTGTTCAATGCATCGGACTTTCAACTTTTCCTCTCACACTTAAATCAAATGCTTCTTCTGTCTTTTTCGTCCATTATTCGTAAATGATTCCTCCATCGTGGGATTAAGACATGTGCTGTTTTTTTTTACAGCATAAACCCTAAATTCGGGAAACAAAAAGGCAACGACCATTCTAGAAAAGATTCAAATACCAACGAAGCGTTACGTTTCCCCAAAATATGTATGGAATTAAGGTTCTGTAGTTTTTTTTTTAATGCAATCGAATAACTGTTTAAACACTTGGTGCAAATACTTGTTCCACGTCACCACTATAAAGATTGGTGGCTTTCCATATAAGACAATGTAATCCGTCCACAGATAAAAGGTGTTACTCCTTCCTTGAAATAAGGTATTCTAGATGGATTCTTGTCTTCAGGCATTGTCGGAGAATGAACGACCTCTGCGAAATGTGTTTATCTATTCTGCACTTGATTCGACGGGGACCATCTGTCACTTCCCACCTTCGTATTGATGCTGTAAACTGTAATACCATCTATTTTTGAGCTTTATTCTTTTATGTTAGCATTTTCAATTCTTCAGTCATGTCCGTTGAGTGTCTCTTCTAATTGTGTCTTGGATTTTCGTTGGTTGTTTTCATGAACATTAAAAGCGAGTGGATCAGCACCATGTCACATCCTCTTCGCACTTCGATTGTCTCCATATATGCAGCAAATGATCTTCTTTTGTATAGGGCTGCAATACGACCAATAAGCATAAAGTACCTCACTCATAATTTTAGATTTTAAATTAGATATGACTATGCGAAGCACTGACCGCTTCTGTGTCATAATTAATTGCCAGCATTTTCATGTTGCGTCGATTGAAGTGCTCGAGGAAAGTTTGTTTCAGAAAGAAATATGTTGCAGAACTCATACAATGTGCACAAAGTTGACAAATCTGAAACCGAAGATGACTGATGCCAGCTATAACGTATGGTTGCGCACTCACTGTTTGAATATCCTAAATGTCATACAGGCGTGGGTACGCGTGGTACATGAAGGTTGAATGAGTTCAGAGTAGGGTCAAATGTCGCGCTGAAAGATTTCGCCCAGTACGATCCTCCACCCCTAAAGGAGTCTCCATACGTTTTTCTTGATTCCTAGCCAATTATTTGTTATGAATTTGTACAGGAGGGATGGCCGTTGCCAAAATCTTGATATGTATGAGAATCGTACGTCAAAACCTTCTAACATGGAAGGACTTCCGCAAATTGATCGACAACAGCGATCGCCAATCAGTTGAGATCGTGTCGATCCACTTCACTTTCCTCACTAAAGGTCTATTATTGGGCATTACACCGTCGATACTGTGGTCGTACAGTCGATCGATGAGTCGGACAAACAGATCACCTGCAAGAAGCTTGGAGATCATCGGATATTTAGCACGCGACCTTTGTGAACGTTTTTTTCTCGGGTTCGGAAGGTGGGACTTCGTGAGGTTTTCATCCCTGTGACTGAGTTTAGATTTCAACAAAAAGTCAAAATCGACAGCTGTTTCGAAGGGAAATCGCGCACCAAAATGTCAATGATCTTTTCGATAAATAGAGTAACTAATGATTTGTCAATTTAAAAGCAGAAAACACGTAGGAAAGATTGCAGGGCACTATTCCATTATCACTATCGCAGATACCGCAAGTAGGTAATAAAATAGCTGAAACTTGGTCCATTTGCTGGGACAGTACTGCGCAAAAGCCAAACTGAAGCACTAATAAGAAGCCAAGGAATGTTGAAAGGTCCCTGTAATGAAATGGCTTAATACATATGCCCGGAAAGTATGGAGTGCGGGTTCGAGTCCATCAGAGACAAGTTCTTGCGTATATCCGCATCCTTGTGACTTTCTTATTTGCGTTCGCCTTCTCGTTGTGATTTTGGTCGGCGCTGTTGCAGTGAGTGCCCAGACAGAGGATCGGGTTAAGTTTGTTCAAAGCTTAGTATCTTTTCGACTTTTAAAACAGTACTTGTAGAGCCTGCAGCTGAGTCGATAGTAGGGGGGACTTCTTGCGGATTTTTCTTTGTCGGTATATTCCTCAGCAACTCTAATTTCATAATTCAGCGCCTTAACCCATTAAAAGTAATCCTTGAATGTGTCGCTGAAGCGGTCTTCTCCTTCCGCGTTTTGCTTTGCACGAGCCTTTTTGTTCTGTTGCTGACAGCAAAAGGAATTTTTCTTACAGTGATTAATTCAGGGCGGAAAGGATCAACCAGACTCAAAAGTGGAGAGAAACAAGCTGTTCCGGTATAGAACATGAGATTACCAGTCAAACAATCTAAAGTGTTTTCAGGCATATGTTTTTTCTCCTTGCTGTTGCACTCGTTGCACTCTGCAAAGGCCTTCGAATTTGAAAAATATATGAAAATCTAAGTAGTGGAAGACCTTTCGTTACGTTTGTCAATGCTTTCTCGTTTCTCACCAGTTCGTCACATATTGAGCAGAGTCCTTGAACGCACTCTTTTAGTGGCACATAAATTTCGCTGTCTGGCACGATGAAGTCTTGCGAGGGTTCTGCATCGCTGAATGTCATTCTTCTTTTTTGCCCTTCTGAGTAATCTGATTGACCTACAACAATTCACGACGAGCCTTAACTGTCGGAACAGAAGCGATTCCTACCAGCGAAAATACGTTGTATAACAGCTGTTCGTATAAAATACGATTCCGAGTAAAATGCTCAGAAGAGAGGTTTGGTGACATATTAGCCTGAAATTAGGGAAAACAGTTATGCTGAAGGCGAAATTCAGGTCCAAATCATGAAAACGTTGTTACAAGTATGCTGAGTTATTGGCAAAAGCTTCGGTCTCGGACTGGACTCGAATCCGCACTCCATGCCTTCTGTAGGTGCTAAATCCTTTACACTACCGAGACCCCTTTCACCAATCCTCAGCTTCTTGAAGTGTTCACCTCAAAGGAATCGTGCTCCGAAAAATGGGTTTCTCTGTTACCCATATATTTATGTTGTATTTGCTTGACAAGGGGTGCATGCAAAACTTCACGGAAAAAAGTGAGAATGTGGCTAAGGCCGCTTCCATACTTTGCGCACCGACGCCGTCACGCAACCATTTGCCCGCCGCATAGATAATGCGGACCCAATCACACTACAATATGGTGATTGTGGCCGATTCGAATCTTGGCGCTGTGCCAATACACGAAGCGGCCACGATCACCTTATTGGCATAGCGCCAAGATTCGAATCGGCCACAATCACCATACTGTAGTGTGATTGGGTCCGCATTATCTATGGACGCCGTCTCCTGCTAAGATACAGCTCCTCAAAGTGGCGGCCGAGGGGCGGAACATCCGAGTAAGTGCCCGCCCCGTCGTCCGCCGCAGTCCGAGACGGATAGTGGGGAGAGAAAATTAGATAATTAGTTCCACTCACCGTCTCCAACCGCGACGAATTCTCAATTTTTCGCGTCAAACTTTGCATATGGTCCTTATTAAGCAAGTACAACATAAATATTTGGGTAACAGAGAAACTCATTTTTTTGTGGCTCTGAATGGTATATTTATCACAGGCTGTCAGCACTCGCACGTATAACGTGTTGAGTTGTAGTAAATATACCATTCAGAGCTTAACTAAGGTACAAGGGGTCTATCTAGTGTAGTGAATTAGCGCATATGCCCGGAAAGCATAAAGTGCGGGTTTGAGTCCCGCGACTGAAGCATTTGCCTATAACACAACATACTTTTAACAACTTTCTCATCGCGGGCTGCGAAAAAAGTCAGGAGCTATCGAGAATCGAAAACAACAAAATCAGTGTATAATGTATGGCTCGATAAAATGGGATACAAAGTTTCACTTGAAGGTTCTTTGTTATGAACTTCAATAAAAACGCCAGACACCGAAATCTATGTGCCACTAAGAGAGCGCATCCAAGGATTCTGCTCAATATGTGACGAACTGGTGAGAAACGAGAAAGCGTTGGCAAATAGTAGCAAAAAGCCTTCCATTGATTAGAATTTCCATTTATTATTCGAATTCGAGGGCCTTTTCAGAGTAAAACGAGTGTTTTTATTGAAGTTCATAACAAAGATCTCGACTCGAAGTAGATACCTCACATGATGGCTGCATGCAATACCTAGACTCAATACAGGCTAGTGGCCAATTACGTTTCGGCCATTTATTCTGCATAGACCTAGTAGAATAGATGGGATGAGGCATCATCTCATCCCATCTATTCTATTAGGTCTATGCAGAATAAATGGCCGAAACGTAATTGGCCATAACTTCGCTCAGACACAACCTTATTTGTCGAAATAAAAACCATTCGAATCTACAGAATTTTGCCAACGATCTGGTAAGGAAAATATACCATCACGATCAAATTCTGGATTGCGAGAATCAATAAAGTCAAGAATGGCATTTTTACCGTGCATAATTTTTCTGCAGCAGGTTTGCATTGCATCGGGAACCCGGAAAAAGTGGTAATCCGTCAGGGATAGGTCTGGGGAATAAGGGGGTGAGGGAGAGGCTCGATGCCTAACTGCATCATTTTTTTACTGGGTGCGCAAAACAACGCAAAACCCACAGTTCGCAAGTCACCCGGCAGAAACTGATCGAGACTCTCCCTCACCCCCTTATTCCTCAGACCTATCTCTGACCAATTACCACTTTTTCCCGGTTCTCGATGCAAACCTGGGTCAGAAGGAGTTCGCCGAAACGATGCATGTTGAAAATGCCATCGTTGACTTCATTAGTTTTCGCAATCCAGAATTTGATCATGATGGCATATTTTCTTTACCAGATCGTTGGCAAGGTTATGTAGATTCGAATGGTTTTTATTTCGACAAATAAAGTTGTATCTGAGCGAAGTTATGGCGTTTTGAAAAAAGTAGTCCGTTTTGGCCATTTATTCTGCATAGACCTAATACCTCTTATGACCCTGTTTCATATGCGCATACTACTGCGAAAATTGACTACTTTGAACGCTTTCAAGACACGCGACTCTCTTTTCTGCTCAAGTTCAGAGACCCCTTTGATTGGACTTCCTAGCTTCATATTCTTGTGGAATTCATTAGGTAGTTGAAAGAGAAAGCGTGCAAAAGAACTTCCGCGGAAATTTCATCCAAAAGTCGTGCTACCGCGTGGACTGACCTCCATGAGAAAAACGTTGAGCTGTTCGTCGACTATGAAATCGAAACGGCTGAGCTCGAAAAATTTCGCTTTTGAAGAAATAGATTTGGCTGCAGTGAGCATCTTTGGTTGTTGATTACGAAACACCTGTAAAGATTTTTGAGCGTTCGTGAACTATTAGGGTGCCCAACACAAGCTCACTCCTTTTATATTTGATGGGCCTCAATAAATAGTATGCCAATCAAAATTACATTGAACACTGTTAGGCGGTAAGCTTAATTATGGTTTTATTAATATTAATAATTAATATATTAATATGTGTATTCTACAAAGTAGAATTTTGTAGTTAGTTATATTCACTTACACAAGCCCTTGGCTGACTAGTGTGAATCTTGCTGACAAGGGAGGCCCATCAGGTCAAGGTGAGCTTTTTCAAAACGGTTTTTTGCATTTTATAGGGTCACATACATGAAGCAAAAAACCGGTATCAAAATCGGTAAATGGTTTTGGGGGCCCACAAAATGGTTGGTGGTTCGATCCCCACTGAGGACAAACTTTTGCATTTTTCTAATTTTCATCCATTTATGCTCATGTATGACCACACGTGCAAAATGTGTGCAAAACCAATTTTTATTATGTCGGGGAACCGCTATCTTCAGCATTTTTGCGTATTAGGCGAATGATTTGTTTGGACCTGCCAACGCTCATAACAGGACAACTAGGCGTTTTCCCGCGAAACACGTGTGATACCCATATTCAGGAGGTCGAACTACGAACTAGGTAACAAGTTTTCAGCCTAATCGAGATTTTGACCCAAACTCGAAAATTTGGGCGACCACTAGTACTACTACTACCATAGTAAAGAACGCTCAACGAAAAGGAGTCCGTAGCCCATATAAGGAAATATTTGCTATCTTTCGCCGTCGCATGGTGTTGCTAGGTGCAGTTCACTTGGAATGCGTTGATCCTGCACATGCTCCATTGCATTTAATCGAGGCTATAAGTTGTTCGTGTGTACAAGTAGAGCAGTGACTGTGTGCCCCTGTCCACCCCACTGTCTCGAGTTTGGGTGAGAATCTCGATTTGGACAGTATTTTGTATCTAGGGCTAGTTGAGTCTCCTGAGCACGAATATCATACTAGTTTCGCACGAAAATGTCTGGCAAGCGTGCTAGGGGCGCCGAAGTGTCCAAACACGTTGACCACTGAAGGCTTGTAAATGAGGTCATTTTCATTCACCAGCGACGAAAATTGTAGTCATTTTGCATGTGCGCAAGTAGTATAGCACTGGACAAAGAAAATCCAGAAAATGCAAAAGCGCAAAGGTCGAGAGGAGTCGAACCGCAAACGCCTCCTCCACCGTGCCATTGCCAGCCCGTCCCGCTATCCATTCGGCCATCCAACCACTCCGTAGACTCTCTCTTGTGCAACCTCTATGAGTCTTCTCTTCGTTTAGTAGTTACCATAAGCGATTCTACATTTTTGAACGAGCTCGCAGTGGTTTTGGCGTAGTTTTGAAGACAGTCTTCCAATATTCATATACCGAACGCCGCAGGTGGAAAGCATTGCAGCAAACTGATCAAATTTGTTTCTTTCTACGCAACTTTTGGCACTCATTTTCTGGGCCCCCCAAAACCATTTAGCCAAATTTGAGACCGGTTTTTTGCTTCATGTATGTGATCCTATAAAATGCAAAAAACCGTTTTGAAAAAGCTCACCTTGACCTGATGGGCCTCCCTTGTGAGAGATGTTACATTCAACAGACGGTTACCTGTAACATCCCTGCCCCTCTTCCACCCACCCACTTTTCGCCTTGACGCAAAGGTAAAATCTGCTGAGGCCCATCGACCTAACGTGGGAGCCCACGTCGTAGTTCAGCCATTGGTTTGAGCGATTCAAAAGTATGTACTGGTATTGGTGCTAGCGGCGACTAGTGCCAAGGTCAGCTAGAATTTTTCAGGCCTGTGAGCCGCAAGCATTTTTGAATATAAGGAAAGGTCTACAAAAGGAAAAGTTCGTTGCCACCTGAATTCTCACCAACCCCAGTCACTGCCTATTCACTCACAGCAGGAAGGAACATTCTGTTGTGCGCGTGACTGCCGGCTAAACGTGGGTCTATTAGGGGACAAACTTTGAAGGCAGCAGGGTGTGTGGCCTTTGGCTCGTCCGGGCTGGCACGCGGCAATTTGCGCGGCGACGCGGCCGACCTCGGCGTCGTTGGTTGGGGCGCAAACATGTTATAACGGGTAAAGGCTAAAGTGGTCAGAAATTTTTCGGACACAAGCTTCTCCTTCTTTTCAGTAGTATTTATAGGATGAGCTGGGTCAAATAAAGTCGGGGGGGGGGGGGGGGGGGGGAGACGCAACTTTGCGTCTGATTTTCACCCACGTCAAAGCTTCTTTCCCTCCCTAGGCTTAGGCTAAAGCAGATGAGACCTATGCTTTGAGAGATGCTTTTTCATGTGGAAGGAGTGAATATCAATTTTAGCCTAAGCCTAGGGAGGGAAAGGAGCTTCGACGTTGACGCAAAGTTGCGTCTCCCCCCCCCCCCCCGACTTTATTTGACCCGATGAGCTTTTTTGTGTAACACTTCTATTTGATTAATACCCTCATATTACCAGCAAATCACTTATTCTTCTTTTTGGGAGCATCGTTTTGAAAAGTTCGATGACAATGTGGTGTGATCCGCTTCTTTCCTATTTTTTGATGACATCACATGCAAGTATATTTGAGTACATACAAAGTGTTCATCACTTCAGCAACGGAAAAGAAATTAAGTAGATTGCATCATATGGACATAATGATCGACAAAGTTACTTAGAATTGAGAGAGGTAGGGAATGAAGTAATCAAGCAACATTACATGCTTGTGAACAGTTTAGCACGGCTCTACTGCAAGTGCACTTTTTGACCAACACCAAAAGGAAAAAAGCAAGTTTTATCACATTGTCATCAAACTTTTCAATTCAAGTTTCTGATGAGAATAATCCAAGTGAGAATATAAGGACGTTACGAATACGAACATCACACTCGGGGGCTCAACTTACAAACACTGATGAGAGGAAGGAAAAGCCCTTTCTCGTCAAAACCCCGTTGGTATCTTGATCTCAATAAGCACAATTGAGAATTCACGCTCCAGTCAAAGACGCCGCGGAGAGACGCGGTGTCGCGCACTTTGCCGCGCAAATCGTCGCGTGCCAGCCCAGACGAGCCAAACGCCCGTCTCCCGAAGGCAGCACTATGGGAAATTCGGACGGAAAGTAAAGGAGTAGTGAATCTGGAAGTCGAGATGCTTAGTAACAGGACAGTGAAAAAAACAGATGGAAATGGCGAAAAATCCGAGAAATATGACCCTCTTCTCTCGACGCGGATGACTTTTCCGTCAAGAGGCGGATACTACGAACGAAATTCCCATTGGAATGCTGCCAAGTAAACACAAGGGGATGTTTGGAAATACGACAGCATCTTTTTTCTGGAGTGAGCTTCAATCTAAAACTGCAAAAGGGCGCTGCAATACCTTCGATCTCACCTCATATCCTTGGCCGCTCTCATCGTAGCCAACCAGGAATCACGTCGCTTGGAGGCGGGGTTGATCATCCGAAGGCGTCAGCATTTATCTGTTGCCCCGTTTCTACGGATCGGAGGCGCTTTTTTTCACCGGGATATCGCCACAGATAGCCTTCTTAGGCTCATAGTTTCCACGTAAGTAACTTCTTTCAGGGATTTCTTCATAACCACGTTACTCCCAATGCTGTCTTTAAGGCTATAGTCTGAATGGAATAATCATGGTCCCAAACTACGACACTGTATACTGATATTGATGATGTCCATAGGTACTATTCAATTAATTCAGAGAGGTACTGGTGTGAAAAGATCAACAGCAGTGAGCAACAAGCACAAATTCATTCACTGGCATAGAGGGGTTCAGCAGCATTTTGTAAAAACTGTCAAGAAAACACCCTTGCAGCTGGGATGGGAGAGCCTCCTTTTACCAGCGTAATCACCAAAAATAGTGCTTTCCAAAAACCACCTGCTCAGTCCGCTTTAGGCTAACTGCCGCACAAATTCGAAAAGTTAGAGAAGCGAAAAAGCATGTTGGAAATTTTGACACTTCGGCAATGGCGCAGTTGTATCGCGACGGTATCACTAGAGTATCATACAAAAGAGAAAGGCCCGCAGAGAATTATGGAAGATGATTTGGTTGGAATCATGCATCAGGTTTTCACTACTAATGCCTTTTCTTAGAGAGAAAATGACCAAGACTAAGTTCATCATCTAATAGTACGCATTAGCTCCCTATACCAATTGAACGGTATAATGCTTACTCTGGAAATCAGTATTTTAGGAGTTTTTGAATCGAGATGAATTGAATCAGCTTCCTCCACATCGTCTTCCTTCTTAAATCTAGACCTCGGGTGTCTGTGGAAGTGAGTGAATCTGAGATCAGAGTAATGTAAATACCTCGACGATTATATGATGGATCTGGGTCCAGATTTCCTTTGAGTTCATGCCATTCAAGCGTAAATAGGCGTCGATTGAAGCTCGCCATCCTAACTTCTGTTCAGTGAACAGCCGCTTTAGGGACGGAATCTGGATGTGGCACTAACAATAAGTTAGGAACTTTACGACTAAGCAAAAACATTAAGCACAACACAGATTCAATTGTCACCTCCCAGATTGGAGTGTAGTCATCACCGACGACGTACTTGTTGAGCCTGGTCGAATCGAACGGCACGTAATCCTCAGCGCAGAATCTGAAATTAACCGAATTCAATTTCCAGTCGAGCTTTCCTGCCTGTATGAAGTTGTTGAGTTGTCAAGATGTTCAAGGCAGTGCTTCCTAGATAAAACAGTGCTGAAATCTATGGAACTAATTTGTTTTCAGTGAAGTATCAGATTCACAGAGGTGGTCGTGCTCGCTTGCTTTCTATATCAGATCATTTACCTGAGACTAAGCATCTACTCATATTCTTCTGGAACCGCACAAATGATTTGGAACATGAGCGAAAAATTTTTTACTATCTGTTTTATCCGATGACTGAGCAGCTTGAAACACAGCAAACATGCACTCCAAGCTAAGAAGTTACAGTGGTAAGGGACCTGTTCTGCTATCCCTTCAGAATCCAGCGCTCATCGTTGCATTTATTGTTTCTTACTTTCCCTCTGGCACTTCACTAACGGGTTGTGCACTTATTGCTTATAGATTGCCTAGGACGCGACCTCGCTTGATACTGGAGTCCCTTCTACAATGTACGTTTTTGGTACATTAGCCGGGATTGTCTAGGCTCTAGTTTGGAAGTTTATAAGTTTATTAGTGTAGGCTAATACAGTTGATGTCGGTGGTAGAATGTTTAGTGGGTTAATAGCATGGGCACTTGAGTAGTGCATTGTAGAATGTGTGGATGACTACTGTACAGAATACTCCTTAGCACCTTTGCCTCGCACCTACACCGCACCTTCCTACCACCACCCCCACACCTTGGCATGCGGGGTGACCTTGCTTAATTGACTGCTGTGCCTGTTGACCTCTTGCCGACAATGATTGTTACATCGAGGCACATGGAGTTTATTATTATTATCATTATTTACTATTATTTATTATTATTATTTACTATTATTTATTTATTTATTTATTATTATTAATGTTATTATTACTGACAATTAACGAACAGTTAACAATAACAATATGAAACAACTAGAAATTCAAACCGTTGTATTAGTTACAAACTGGGACATTTTCTTGCAGTATCTCTACACTTGCCATGGAGTTGCACGTTTTCATAACATCGCGCGGGAGACGGTCGTTTGGCGCGGCCCCTTGGAGCTACTTTGCCAATGGGGCACTGCCAAAGCTCCTCCCCTAAAAAGGCTTAGGTAAATCTGGGAGAGTCCAGACGGCCCATGCGCCCCATTGGCAAATTAGCTGCAAGGGCCGCGCCAAACGACATACACCCCATCGCGCGAATCCGGGATTAGAAGTAAGAAATCGAGCTATCGTCATGCGCGAAAAGTGTATAGTGAATATCACACAGACTTTCTCAATTCTTCTGCTATTAGGTCGTTCAGTATGAAATGTCCGTTTTTCAGTAGTGCATAGTTCGAGAGTCCGTATCTAAGGCAAAACGCTCCGGCAGTCCTTGGTACTGAGTTTTGGTAAAGGTGCAGCCTCCCTCTTTCTTACCTTCGGTGGACCTCCGGCTGCCGTGGAATCTGACTTTTTTAGAAAGGTTTTTGTAACGACATGGACAAGTCCAAATTGCGTGTTGTCTTGGAGTACGAGTTCCGCCGTGGAAGCACCGCAGCACAGGCAGTTCGGAATATCACCGTCGTCTTTGGAGAGGATGCCCCTAACGAACGAACAGTACGTCGATGGTTTGCAAAGTTTGAATCCGGCGACTTCGATCTTCAAAATGAGTCGAGAGGACGGCCCGAGTGCAAGCTGAACAACGATGAGCTTAAAGCCGTAGTGGAAGCTGATCCCACTCAAAGTACTCGAGAATTAGCGGCAAAGTTTGGAGTATGTAAGGTGACGATCTCGTCTCATTTGAAGCAAATTGGCAAGAGTAGGAAGCTGGACCGTTGGGTACCGCACGACTTGAGCGATCGTCAGAAGAGGGTCCGCCTTGAGGCTTGCCTTTCCTTACTTTCTAGGCAAAAAAGCGAGCCTTTCTTACACCGTCTCGTCACATGTGACGAGAAGTGGATCCACTTCGATAACAGGAAGCGGTCTTACCAGTGGTTGGACAAGTCGGAACCGCCAAAACCTACGCCGAAGCCGGACCCTCACCAGAGGAAGACTATGGTATCAGTTTGGTGGTCCTCCGCAGGAGTGATTCACTACAGCTTTACGAGACCTGGTCAGGCGATCACGGCGGAGGCGTACTGTCAACAGCTGGAGGAAATGATGGAGAAGCTTGCTGTTATGCAGCCGAGAATGATTAACAGAGACCGACCGCTCCTACTGCAGGACAACGCTCGGCCACATGTGGCAAACTCGACCTTGTTAAAATTACAGGATTTGGACTTGGAAACTCTCGTTCATCCTCCTTACTCTCCCGACCTAGCACCTACAGATTACCATTTCTTTCAAGCTTTAGATCACTTCTTGCAGGGAAAATTATTCAATTCTTATGATGATGTAGAAAGTGCCTTTCATGATTTTATTGCCTCTCGCTCCCCAGATTTCTATAGAGATGGAATTAATAAGTTACCTTTAAAATGGCAAAGATGTGTTGATAACTTAGGATCATATTTTGATTGATTGTAATTTGCGTTGTATGAGATATGATAAACTGAAGTTGACTCTCAAAAACGGACATTTCATACTGAACGACCTAATATTTTCTTCCATCTTCTTTCATCCCTTTTCTCTAATATTTTGGCCTCATTTAGCCTCTGGCAAACTAAGGCTAAGAAAAGCGATTGGTGGTAATAATGAGCGGAATCTCTACCTGTTGAAGTCGTTTAAGAGCTGCCAGTGCTTCATAATCCAATTTTTGTATAGTTCCATTGGATACACTCAGTTCGTTAATTGTTAGTAATAATAATAAAAAAATAATAATAAGCCCCATGTGCTTCGATGTAACAATCATTGTCGACAAGAGGTCAACAGACACAGTAGTCAATTAAGCAAGGTCACCCAGCATGCCAAGGTGTGGGGGCGGTGCTAGGGAGGTGCGGGGTAGGTGCGAGGCAAAGGTGCTAAGGAGTATTCTGTACAATAGTCCCTCTCCCTTGTAGAATATGTGCTCGTAAACGGCTGTGCCTCTCGCTATCAAGGAGGTCGCACCCTAGGTATTCTGTTTGGCAATGAATGCATGGAATCTGCTCCTATGGTGCCAAAGAGACAGTAAGGAACAATAGATACAACGATCAGGTTCTGTTGGAATACAAACAGCACATACCCAAAAAACGTGTTTTTCATTTGAAAGAAGTAAAGGCTCACCTTATAAGTGAATCCCCTTCATAGACATAGATTCTGAGTGGACGGATGGATGTTATGACAGTGTAAACCCCAATATCGAATTTGCTTTGAAAGAATTTAAATATTTATACGTGCATATGCATCTGGTAGAACGTGATAACTGTTTGGTCCGCTTACCGATTATCAATCAGCAGTGGGTTATTGACAAATTTCTGTACAAAGGAGTTCTCCTTGTCGAGATTCATGTCTTTCAGCTCCATTACTTGAATGTTTCTGAAACATTTGGAAGACGGACATTGCGCTCCTTCCCTTCTGAGTAAAGTGGAAGGAGTGAATCGATTCCAAAGGCAGTTTCCATGTTAAGTATAATAGGTACAGGTGTCCGTGCTCAAGCATCAACACCTGATGTTGCCGCAACCATCTGAGTTACCCACCCCACTAGCTGATCAGTTAAGGAATGGTGATGACCTGCAAATCCATCTTTCTTATTGCCTTCGATTTTCTTCATAATCTGGTCTTCCCCATCGTCTTTTCTTCATTGACGACAGTGCGCGACAAGAGGTGCCGGCACCGATGTCAGACTGCAGCCGTTGACACAGGCACCGCAAAGTAAGAAAGCAGTGTAAGGCCTTCTGTTCACAATTGTTGCATTGTGGCTAGTTGACGTGTGATAAACTTAATGTTGCAGATTATAAAAATGTGCCCACGTTTTTTGTCCGCTCGCATCAGCTTGAAAGCAGCGATAGGGGAAATTTGGACGAACAGTGAAAAATGTAGTGCATATGAAAGTCGAGGTGCTTAGTAATACGATTGTGAAGAAAAGACGGAGAGAAATAGCCGAAGCCCCGAGAAATAGGACCTCCTTCCCACCGCTGATTTTCGACGCGGACGACCTTTCCGTGAAGAGGCGGGTATCCAGACTAGTTTCCCATTGACATGTTGCCAAGTAAACACAAGGGAATATTTGGAAATACGTTAGCATACATTTCCCGGAGTGAGCTCCAAGCTAAAACTGCGAAAGCGCGCCGCAATACCTTCTGATCCTGCCGCATATCCTTGGTCGCTCTCATCGTAGCCAACCAGGAATCACGTCGCCCAGAGGCGGGGTCTGTCATCCAAAGGTGTCAGCTGTTAGGCCGCTTTCATACTTTGCGCACCGACGCCGTCACGCGCGTGACGGCGTCGGTGCGCAAAGTATGAAAGCGGCCTTAATCGTTACGCCGTCACTACAGCTGGAGGACGCACTTTTCGACGGGGATTCCGCCATAAATAGGCTTCCTATGCCCCTAACTTCCATGAAACTACTTCTTTCAGGGATTTTCCAATAGCCACATTATCCCTAATGCAGTCTCAAAAGTAGCAGAATGATCTGCCCGTGATGAAGTCAGTGTTGAAAATTCCAATTTAAATCCCACCTGTGGGAGTTATCCTTCAAAATCCACGTGATGTGTGGATGTTGATCTGCATACATGAGTAGCTCCTTCTTCTGCTTTGGAAGTTTGAATGATTTAGGTATGCCTTTTAGTGACTGAGAAGTCGCTAACCAAACCTAAATTAAGGATGGGCAATGGCATGGGCAACACTAGTGCTTGTATAATTGAAGCTTGCATAAGAGGTGCCCTGCTATTTCAAAGGTGCTATATCGATTCCGAAGGTGTGGTTGAATTTATGTATGTCACAAAATCGAGAAAAAAGAAGACGAACCTCCCTGTATTGAATTTTTCAGCAGTACCAGACCATGTTGAGATACCGTAAGTGAGAGTTTCAAATGAACAGTAAAGATCAGTGAAACAGAGGCATGAAAGAATTTTCTACATTACAGTGGGAATCTGATTGTTTTTTGTGGTACCCTAAAGCTGCTATTGAAAATGAAAAATGTAAGTACATCACAAATATACAAAAGTTCAAAAGCTATCAATGATACTTGATAGAAACTCCCCACTACTCACTTTGCTAGTATAGAATCCTGAACCGGCTACATGATTTACTATCTGATTAGCTTTCGCTTCTCGGATCGCACTCATGTAGTGATCCTTCATAAGGGAGTACTCGTGAGTCCAAAGCACGTCCCACTCGACGGGAGCGGCACCACTGGTCACATTGTAGCCCATGATTCGAAAAAGATCAGCAACATGACGTAAATATGTGGTGAGAGGCTGACGAAAAAGCAATCAGATTTGACAAAAACGCAGTATTTGAGAATTATGTATATACAGTAGCGCTCAAAAGTCTTCGGCGAAATGGTCTTTCACTTGGGTTTCTTCACTTGTAACTTTTTTGCAACTGCACCGATTGAAGAGAAATTTTAGTATGTTGTCCTTGGAGACACTGCATACTTAACATACTAATTTGGCGCGCAACGGTGTAGGTTACGTGGTTATATGAAATTTTTTAATTTTGGCATGCCATCGCTATGCCGTCCCGCTGTGCCGCTGTCATCAAAAGTCGTGGTCTTTCTACAAAATATTAATGTTCTCTGAGGCTTGCTCTTTTTGTTTTTGTATAGAAAACCGTTGTTCTTGAACAAGCCTTTTACTTTTTTTTGGGTGGTCTTGTAGTAAATTCTTGTAAAAAATCATGAAAAGTGGCAAGCGGCGCTCAAGTGGAAGGAAATGTTGGCAATAGGTTCAGGCACCACATATTAAAATTTTGTCAAATTTGGTCAAGTAGAAAAAAAGTTATGACAAAAGAGTTTTGGCCGAAGACTTTTGAGCGCTACTGTATATCTGTATGACTGAAGTCGTGAATGGTATGGATGTTATATAGTCCTTTCATGACTACGGCAACAACTGTTGCTGGCGTACAAAATTCCACTCTGGTGGTGAGTATGAAATGAAGAATCAGATGAATATGATTTGCCAACCTGCAAACCTTCTCCTTCGATCCACACTACCGGTTGTCTGGTGAAAAGTGAAGGAGACACATTGTTGATAACGGATCTTAAATGCATGATTCGACCGTTTAGCAAAGCAAGTTACTCGAGATCACTCAATCACCAATGATGAACTTTGTAGAATAATAAAGGTCACAGCCACTACAACTATGTATTTGCCCAGCAAAGTGATGGCTAGAGAAATAGGCGGAATACAAGTATGCTAATAAAACAAGCATTCTAAGTTCGGACATTGTACTACTGACAATTCAGTATCAGGATAAATCGCACAGCCGTCACGTCAGTGGCATGATTTCTCAAGACGCCAGGCCAATATGCATTGCTGCATCTGAGTTGCAGGTAAAAGAAAAGACGCCTGAGCTCCGATGCAGATCTCATCGTGTGCCTTGCAAACACGGAAATATTATTGGGTAGTCTAAAAAGTCTTTTCGTATTTTCAAATACGGCTTTTTCCCTCCAAACTGCTTTCCAGCAATCTCTTCTGCACATACACATGTAGTACAAGTCCACACGCATCTATAGGTATTATTGTCTTCCATCTCCCGGATAACCCTTTTCGGCAAAATAAACATATCAAAGGTCAACCTCATTTTCAATACGAAAATTATAAAAAATTTTTTCTTTGAATGGCGTTAGACAGGGAAAGGAAAAGGTGATAAATCCGATGGAGCAAGGTCAGGGCTATAAGGTGGATGGGGAAGCAATTTTTATCCAAGCTCGAGAATTTTTTGGCGAGTCACTTTTTCAATAGTGGGAAGCCTTGCCAAAAAATTGCCTCTCCAAGAAATTCTCGAGCTTTGATAAAAATTGCTGCCTTATAGCCCCGATCTTGCTCCATCGAATTATCACCTTTTCCTTTCCCTGTCTAACGCCATTCAAAAAAAAATTGGAATTGAAAATGAGGTTGACCTTTGATATGTTTATTTTGCCGAAAAGGGTTATCTGGGAGATGGAGGACAACAATACCTATAGATGCGTGTGGACTTGTACTACATGTGTATGTACAGAAGAGATTGCTGGAAAGCAGTTTGGAGGGAAAAAGCGGTATTTAAAAATACGAAAAGACTTTTTAGACTACCCAATATATGCGACCGCCACGCATAACGTAATCGTATTCGTATTCGTAGTTCTAAGGCTCCCTTCACACGCTATAGTGATGCCATCGTGCTCCACTTAGCCTCTTACGTGTGAATATCGCAGAGTATGGGGACGGCATGATACTCTTCGACCGACTTACACTGTATCACGGCGCCTATGACCCAGAGGGCGCTACTGGTACTAGTGGAACCTTTCAATTTTTTCTAGTATTTCCTTCACAGCTACGTGTGAGCTAAAGCATTAGAGCGGTAGGTGTTTCCGATTTCAAGATGCAAGAATGGGAGGGTAACAAAACCTGTTTTACTGACAAAACCCGTTTCACTGAGGACATTAACCAACTAATTCCACTTCGTAATTTTTTTCGTTGGCATGCTTCAGCGTGAAGATAAAATAGAATGGCCAGAATCCTTTTTCCATGCTCCATTTTCTGAACCTTCCCCCCCCTCACACTGCTTGACCATAACACTGCCCACACTGCTTGACCTTGAAAACTTTACTTTGCTGCTTGAGCATTCACGCAATCAGTTCACTTCCATTGCTATTTCTATGCCATTGAAGCTGAAGTGCAAGAACCGGGCTTGTATTCGCTCAATGACAGTGCGTTTGTTGCGATCAAAACGCGAATCACTTCTTTCTGCAAGGACAGAGACCGATTGACACAGCCGGCTTGCGCCGTATTCGAAGGGTGTAGGTTGTTAGGACAGAAAAATTGTGCGGCCGCGTGCTGCGTGCGACCATCGCGCACGAGTTGTCCAATTCCGATCGAGGCAGCACATTTGCGCTAGAGCTACAGTGCGCTTACATAGGAAAGCGCGAATGGTGGCGAGTGAATTGAAACCCTAAAAACTTAGTATCCGCTGAACTCTGTAGCGAGTGTCAGTAGGTGTAGGTCATTGACCTCTCGACCTGTGCATTGGCTTTGATAAGTACGCAGTCGGCCAACCATGACGACTTTGTTCCCGTTCAGACGTCATGAAAATCATTATTTCCAGGTCACATTACATTGATGGTATGCAAAAACAGTAATTCAGCGATCTCCTATCTCACAAAACGTCGTCATTCGCCATCAACAAAAAGTCTTATCAAAATTACGTGACTTCATTGTGTGCTGCAACCAACAACGTCATTATAGAAGTGTTGCATTCAGGCACAGTTCAGGCTGCACTTCTTGAAAACTACAAAATACTCTGTATAAGTACACTTAAAATATACACTCAAGTGTGTATTTTACCTAAGCCTTACTTTAGGAAGGTTATGAGAGTAAAGGTTCATGACGTCTTTATGTGATGCAGTGTAGCGGTGTTATTACTCCTCTGCTACTACAGTATGTGTCTTTATGTATATTTATTATGCTAGTCACATTACATAATAAGAGGGGTACTGTAGGGGTGTGTAGACGAGGGCGTCGTCCAGCGTCTTCGTATGTCCGGCTGTCACCAGCTGAAGTACCGACTTGCGTAGCCAAACGCAACTGGCGGCGTGCATCCTGGGCTACAGATGCTGCAACTCCATTCTCACGGGAAGCTCGTCCTCGGACTTGGACTGCCATATTCCTGGATGACTCAGGACGTATGCTTGTGTAATCTTGCAAGAAAAGGAGCAACAATAAATAGAGCTGATAATGACATTCGGCAATGTTGACTGATCGGATGTTAACGCACATTGTGGTCCCATGAATAATTATGAACTGTACAAAGTGTTTGAGTCCTTTGGCTGGACTGATGGCGAAGAAGACGCAGCAATCGAAGGAAACAAGTGTCAATAGTCTTATGACTGAAAGAAGGCTAGCGGATATAGATTCCAATAGCTATGTCCGCACTTGGTGTATGACACATTCAATTTGATATAGTATAGCGGTGTTGTTACTCTTCTGCTACTACAGTATGTTCCTTTTGTATATTTATTATAATACATAATTACACATTACATAATAAGGGGGGGGGGTACGGTAGGAGCCGAGGGTGTGTAATCGAGGGCGTCGTCGTATGTCCGGTTGTCACCAGCTTAATTACCGACTTGCGTAGCCATACGTAACGGGTGTAGGTTGGGACACACGAATCTAGGCCGTGACCCTGTAACAGCCTGTGGCCTTTGACCTAAACCTTACATAATTTAGTCAATTTGTTCACGTAAATCGTGTCCTCCTTGCAAGTCTGTTCCGTTGTATAGTCAAATTGACTGAATTATTCATGTCACAGGGCAAAGGCCACAGGCTGTCACAGGGTCACGGCCTAGATTCGTGTGTCCCAACCGTCACCCATACGTAACTGGCGGCGTGCATTCCGGGTTACAACGAGGGTCAAACGTTGACAAGGTAAGAGCTTCTCTCAAACTAAAACTTAAGCTGAAACCTAGGTAAAAATAGCGCCGAACCCCATGCTCAGTCTAGTGGCCTTCCGCCACAATTACATCAGCACATAAAAGTGTGAGGATATGAAAAGAATATAAAAAGGTCTGATAAGGATGAAAATCCACTTCTACCTCGAAGCACAAGGCAGAAACGGGCGACTCGTGCGCGAACGTCGCGGGCGCGACGCCGCATTGCGATTTTTCTGACCTAACGATATACATATACCGTATTCGAAGCCACCGCGCCTATGAAAGCAACATAGGAACAGTAGCAAAACTCGTTTTGTTGAATAGGGATTCGCAAGCTAGGAACTAGTTATTACAATCGCAATCATGGCTCACTGATATTGAACTTGAAAGTATGATTTGTATCAATGAGGTGTTACTGAAAACTACAAATGAATTTTTTCACTTGTATACTTTCGACTTTTCCTCCGTGCATGTGCATTACTTTTTGCGTCTTAAAACTCAACAGTGGGTGGGAGCAATCATACGGTCACCCTACAGGCAAGGCTGGGAGGTGCGAGGTGAGGAGCGAAGTGACCTACAAATGTCCTGTAATTGTTCTACCGTATACATACCGTATACTTTCTGGACTAATGGTGCACACCCCCCTCCCAAACCACGGTCTCACAGGGATTTGTGCACAGACCGCGACAGCATGACAAAATCTATCTACAAGACATGAAAGCACAAAAACACGCAAAACCCTGGCACCACTTCAAACGTCTCAATTGCGTGAAACCGTAGATGCCTGTCCTTAATTTCTTGAGGGTTGTGTTTTCAATTATATGAATTCTTAAGTGTCCAAGTTCGACTTTCAATAAATCTTGGCATGATATTTCCTTGATATGTGTTAGTTTCTTGTAGCCAACACCAAGATATTAATTCACTTTACACGGCTAACGTTTCGGCCTTGTCGCCTTCGTCAGAGCCTAGAAAGTCAAAGATAATCGCGATACATCCTCCCATTCCATTTTAGACTTACAAATCAGTTCCACGTAGACCAGAGGAATTAAGATAGGAGTCGCAAACCACAAGAACAGACGAACTCACCTTAAAGCACAGCCGGCCGTCGTTGAGACCACCTTATTCTGATTCAGTGGGTGGCTTCAGATGACCCGACCCAACGGCACGAGGCCGATGGCGTTTCCAGCCCACACAAGGTGAGAAACGGGGCAAGTTCGTTTGTTATGGCTAGACATTCATCTTTCCTATTCATTTTAGGACTTTGGGCGCTAATCCAAAATGCTTCTAAAGTTTTGCGCGCTGGGGTCCGCGATTCCCGCGACAGAATCCTAACAGCCACTTCAAACTCCACATCTTCATTACACTGCAGCCGATGAGCACCCAGGGGGGTCTCGGGCCTGGATCTTTTTAGGCCATCGAGGTGCTCTTTGATCCTAGAGCACAGAGGTCTTCCAGTTTCGCCAATGTATTCGTTCCCACAAAGCTTACAAGAGATCAGGTAGATCACACCTGATTCATTGCAGTCCCCTACCCGTCCATTAGGACAGACCACACAGTGAGGGGCGCAGCACGCGCGGTCATACCTTCGATTACGAACCAGTTGCCGTTTCAGGGATGTGGGCGGGATCTCGACCACCTGTACTGCATCGCCGAGACCACATCTGCGCAGAGCGTTCCTAACGGCCGAGCTGATGGCATCGGTCGACGATGCAGTACGGGTGGTCGAGATCCCGCCCACCTCCCTGAAACGGTAGCTGGTTCGTAATCGAAGGTATGACCGCGCGTGCTGCACCCCTCACTGTGTGATCTGCCCTAATGGACGGGTAGGGGACTGCAATGAATCAGGTGTGATCTACTTGATCTCTTGTAAGCTTTGTGGGGGCGAATACATTGGCGAAACTGGACGACCTCTGTGCTCTAGGATCAAAGAGCACCTCGATGGCTTAAAAAGATCCAGGCCCGAAACTTCCCTGGGTGCTCATCGGCTGCAGTGTCATGAAGATGTGGAGTCTGAAGTGGCTGTTAGGATTCTGTCGCGGGAATCGCGGACCCCAGCGCGCAAAACTTTTGGAGCATTTTGGATTAGCGCCCAAATTCCTAAAATGAATAGGAAAGATGAATGCCTAGCCATAACAAACGAACTTGCCCCGTTTCTCACCTTGTGTGGTGGAAACGCCATCGGCCTCGTGCCGTTGGGTCGGGTCATCTGAAGCCACCCACTGAATCAGAATAAGGTGGTCTCAACGACGGCCGGCTGTGCTTTAAGGTGAGTTCGTCTGTTCTTGTGGTTTGCGACTCCTATCTTAATTCCTGTGGTCTACGTGGAACTGTTTTGTAAGTCTAAAATGGAATGGGGGGATGTATCGCGATTATCTTTGACTTTCTAGGCTCTGACGAAGGCGACAAGGCCGAAACGTTAGCCGTGTAAAGTGAATTAATATCTTGGTGTTGGCTACAAGAAACTAACACATATATGAATTCTATTATTAGGTTTACCAAGAACACGGAGATTCAATAGCTAACGAGCATAGAAAATCGATTGTGCAATGTGGATATTAAATCCGGTGCAGTTACAAATGCATGGGTCTTGTAGAAACAAGCGTAGTCTGGAGACTGTATCACCCGGTGCACTGATTTTTTTTCGAAGATTCAAAAAAAACGAGAGTGGGTTCCACAGATTACGTTTAAGATACTTACAGCTTGTCTTCAAGTCTCTCAGCCACCTCAGACACTTTATAGATATTGTAGGACAACAGCACGATGCAACCAAATGAAAAAGCATTCAATGTTGAATAAGATGCCAACGAATGCATGAATCTCTGAAACTGTTGCATTTGAAGAGCAGCACATTGACTGTTACACATCTCTCGCCTAAAAAAATCGGAATTGGACGTATTGATGATAGATGAACATAGGAGAAAAAGTAACGGAAAGGACCTGCGAAAGGCTGCCAAGCCCAAGCAGTCAAGTATTGAAGAATTCGCTATCTGTGCGAAAATGGTGCGAAAGTGTGAGAGACAGCACTGATCGCATCTCCAAAATCGGGTCAAGGCAATCTACGTCGCAGGAACTCGTGAAATGATGGTTCGTAGGGGTTTGAATCTCCTGCTGCATGCAACGTTCGCAAACATGTGTTCATAATCAGTAGGGTGCTCCTGCGTCCTTCCAACCAGTTCTTAAGGCAACACTTCGGACCAGTTCCCTCGGTTTGAAGGAATTCCCCCAGTTCCCTGAAAAGGGGAGGAGCGGGATCCCTGTATAACAACAGTGACCGGTTTCGAAAATGAATAGTGTGCATTGTTGTGATGTGATAACACCGTGAGGCACTGATCCGATCTATACAGAGCGTCGCAGGGCAATTAAAGGCACAATTCACTATAGTTTTGATGGCTTGTTAACCAGGAAAGGTTTCTTGATGTGCTGAAGAACAAAAAGTGAAAAGGAACCCACGAAAAATCTTCAAAAACTGAAAATAGGGCGTTTTTTAGTCTTCAAATTGTACGAGATACCCTTCGAGAATGGGCGTTCGGACGGGTTTTCCAAAAGTTGACTTGTTGCCAGCTTTCATGTTTTGATCGATGAAACTATCACTCAGCTAATTTTTTCTTTGATATTATATTCCTACCATGTATTCTTGCTTTGCTGATTTCCTGGATGAGTCTTCGACACTCTATTCTTCTATTTTCTTCTCTGCTTACTCGTGGATCAGGTGAGTTGTTCCATATTTATTTTTTTGAGTGTTCTTTGTGCGCAACTTTTCAATTGTATGATAAATCGTTTTGTACATGATTGTGTATCATCATGCCTTTGCACGTTTTTTATCCAGTTGTTGTCATCATCGTTTATTTTCCGACTAGCTGTTAAACTGCAGTGTCTTTGATGTGTCCCTATTTTTGTCAGGCACTCTCTTTGACATTGTTGTGAAAACCGCAGCCGCTTTGAATTATGCATTATTGTCGCTCTAGTAAATGATCTCTTTTTCACTTCTCCTCTTAGCTCTTTATGAATTGATGCCACCGCTTCTTCACGGTCGGTACCCACCGGGTGACGGTTGGGACACACGAATCTAGGCCGTGACCCTGTGACAGCCTGTGGCCTTTGCCCTGTGACATGAATAATTCAGACAATTTGACTATACAACGGAACAGACTTGCAAGGAGGACACGATTTACATGAACAAATTGTCTGAATTATTTAAGGCTTAGGTCAAAGGCCACAGGCTGTTACAGGGTCACGGCCTAGATTCGTGTGTCCAACCTACACCCGTACCCACCGACCAGGCAAAGCGGCTATAAGTACCTAAGGCGCAGAATTGAAGGGGAGTTTTACCACAGGTCATTCCCTTTAAAGTCGGCCCTATCATTCAAGCTGAACATTTCATCCAGATCTGATTTCTTCTATCACTTCTACAGTTTCTATGACGCAATCTCTTGTGAAAAAAGCTCAGAGTTTGACGCACAACGCTAGTCCCACTTCAGGGGCTCACACCACCCCTTCCACAGGGTCCACCAAACACCGTCTTCTTGTATCCTTAAGTCAATCACGGTAAACGCATCCGCATATTGTGACAAAGAAGAAGCATCACTCCTGCTGATGCTTTTAACAGACCATACCATTGTACCATCCTTTTGAGGTTTTTACTTGGTAGCGCTTGAATAACTAAAAAGTTCGTTGAATCACCGACAGTTGCTACTCTAACTGGAAATGCGACACATCTTGAAGAGTCTCACCCTGAGCATTTATGGTCATTACAGTATAACTCATTCAGGTGTATTCATCTAGAACATTACGTCGATGTAAGTGAGACGATTCGCGATTACAGAAAATAAGGGCTGCTCACGGAGTAACTCTACATTCCATATAAAGTTTTTTCCACGTAATAAATATTATGAAGTCAATTTTCGACAAGCAGTGTTCCTTACCAAAAGGGTAAAACTCAACAGCGTAATGTACATGGTGAAAATTAGTAAACTCAACAAACTGTCAACAATGTAACTATTCATGACATAGGTGATTTTAACCTTGAAATAGGAATGAAAAAATTCAAACTGATCGTTTGCACTGTCACTTCAAACAGCTGCCGAATCAATTCAGCAAGCACTGACGGAAGATGAGTGACAGTTTTCACAGTCGCGTAAAATGGAAACGGCAACGTCGGCAGATACGGCTTAAGAATCTGAAAAGTGGAGGCAACAGCTTGAAATTGATACGAACTATGTCTCCCATGCGCAAATAGGTAACCTACCACGTCTGCACCTTCACTCGAAGTGATGGATCATATCAAGGATAAGTCGTCGTGAAAGATCTGCTTGGTGGCACCTCATAAAAACATTCTTATTCGCGTTCTACTTCAGAACGGGGACCTAAAAATCCTAAATCTTACTGAATGACTAGTGCATTCAATTATAAGTAAATCATAAACTAGAATGGATTTCAGTTTAGGGAGTGGTGAATAGTGGCAGCATACCAAATTATTGAGTCTCGAGTCGATTTCCTTTGAAGTGAGGTTTTTACTCAACTGTGTCTTTCCTAGCAGGAGATCACAATAGTTGGCAAGTTATTCTGGGCATTTTGATTTTACAGCGGTGTTTCACACTGCAAAACAACTACAGATCTACAAAAAAGTAGATCCTTACGAAGAGTAAAGTCATACCTCTACTTTCCTATGGTCAGTTCCATTTTAAATATCGTGGTGTCATTGACGAAAGCACGAAACGCCTTTTAATAAGACTAGTGTCAATATGCTGCAAAAACAACGTTGACTCATACAAATATCATTCTTCAGCAATTGCAATGGACAGTCATGGTAAAGGTACATTGGTTCATGAAATATAACTACGTGACAAAGTACTGCGTCAGTTCAATAGGGTAAACTCCTACCACAAATGACACCATGTGATGAAAATGCTCGATTTCGTCGACTTTTAAATGATCTAAAAAATGGTAAAAATTAACTCGAACAAAAATCGCAAACACTCTCTTGTAGAGCGAAAAGAGCTCTATCGAATAGTTTGAATTACTGTGCCAAAAGATTCCATTTTCATTACGCAATTTCGAGTTGAAAAACAGGTGGAAACTTATTCCTACGTGCTAAAATATGAGAGGATACAAAAGAAGAGTGATACCGACTTGTAGAGCAAAAAAAGCTTTATCGAATACATGTATGCAAATCCTCTCTAATCTCGATGGTAGGCGAGGAAGAGAAAATAACGAAAGTGCACACTTTTGCGAGTACTGCATTAGTGAGTCTTAAAAACAGCAAAAAGTTGAGCGATTCGAACAAAAAGTAGTACCATTCTGTAAAGCTGAAAACCCCCTATCGAAAACATATGCGCATAAATTTTTTGATCGCGATGGCAGACGAGAAAGATGAGGTGCGCAACAGCCAATTTTCTGCCTTCAGCTTACTCCATTTCCGAACCTCATAAATATCGAAAAACGGACTGTAGAATTTTGTAGAGCAAAAAAGCTCTATCGAAAACATATATAAGCTTTGTCGTAAGATGAAGGGAACAATGTGAAAAACCGGGTTAAAAAACGGCGAAAACTTATTCCCCAACCCAATACATAACTTGGAGTTCGGAGTCTCCACCATTGCATGAAACTGATCGAAGGTGTTATCGAATGTGGTTTGCCACTTTGGAAATATTGAGAGATTTACTATTAGCATGGTGTGGTCCAGAACAAATGGAACTTACGAATGTAGGATCAGGAATCAGTGAAAAGCGAAATGAAGGAAACAAATCAAAATGTTTATTAGCACTTCAATGAATTAGGGTAAGAAAACATATAGAAGGGCTGCTTAGAGGGATGGTTGAAGCCAGTGAGAGGCAAAGGAGATTGGAGAGGAAGTAAAACTCTGCTACAACGACACACGCAGTTCGCGAAAATGAAGACTCAAAAGGTTGCTCACAACAGAGGAGGGAGACAAACCGAAGGTGACCATGTGCTCATAGAAAGACCAGTCCTCAAGACTGTAAACTGAACCATGTGCTCATAGAAAGACCAGTCCTCAAGACTGTCTCCTAGACCCTAACGGTCCGGCACCGAAGGCTTGAATTAAGCAGCTGATATAATCCTGAGATGCACTAAGAAAACGCTGGTTGTAACCCGAGGTGGCTCCACAGGAAACAAAGCAAAGTGGTTTTGGAGCGAGGAGAAATTACAACGACGTGCCCTCGTGTGCTCTCGTTTTTAATGCCAATCAAAGGAGTGCGCTGATCAGAATGGACATCGCTCTTCATCGAAAAGTGAAGGAAATTGTAGAAGGGAAACAGTCAGGTAGGGCAGTGGGATCCTCTGCCGTCAAGTGGCACTGGAGCGATGATTATATTAGGTTGTCCGAAAAGTAATGAGACACATGTCGTAGTGCAGTGATTCATCGGTAACTTTATTACAAATCAATATCATTTACTATAATATTCGCCATTGTGTTCCTTCACATACTGCCATCTTTGCGGCAGAGATCTGATTCCATTGGCAAAGAACTCCGGAGGCTTCGACTTCAAGAAGTTGTTGACAGCTGATTCGACGTCCTCCCGATTGGTGAATTTTTTTCCAGCAAAAGAGGATTGAAGAGAACGAAATATGTGGAAGTCTGATGGAGCGAGATCTGGTGAGTACGGTGGATGGGGTACAAGTTCGATCTCCAGCTCTCTCAGCTTACTCTGAGTCCTTTTTGACGTGTGTGGCCTGGCGTTATCCATGAGGAGTAGGATTTTGCCTCTCCCACGACGGCGACTACGCAGAATTTCAGCTACTCTTTCCAGCTGAGTACAGAATCTTTCAGAGTCGACCATAGAACCAGTTGGAACCAGTTCCCAAAACACCGGGCCTTTAATATCCCACCAGAATGAGAGCAACTCCTTCTTGTCATGATCGGGATGCTTCGGCTCTGGTTTCGGCAATTCATCGAAGTGGACCCAATGTTTTCGGCGCACCGTGTTATCGTAGACACAATACTTCTCATCCATGGTAACGATGGAGTCGATCCAGGAAAGCGTGCGATGACGGCTGAGCAGAGAAGTGCACACTTCAACACGCTTCTTCTTGTCGTGAGAGCTGAGAGCGTGCGGAAGAACCCGAGGCAACTTTGCCACTTTACCTGACGCACGAAGAACATCGTGTACCGTGGATTTAGGAGCACCCGAGGAGGTGGCAAGCTCGCGCACTGTAACGTTAGGTCGTTCCTCACAGATGGCAAGTATGAGCTGCTTCTTTCGCGTCAGTGGACGTCCTGAACGACTACAGTCTTCGAGACATTTCCCTCCTTTGTCGAACTTGCCGTACCATCTGAAGCACGTCGCTCGAGAAGGTGCTTGATCCTTCATTTCTTCCAGCAAAAGCCGATGGGCCTCATCCGCGGATTTACCTGAACGATAGTGTAGAAGGAGAGCTGCCCGATACAGCTTTTTTTCTCATCCATCTTTAGCACGTTTGTGAAAGGTGAAAACAGTGTGGACCATATGCCCTTGGTGGCATATATGTACTGGACTTGAAACACTAAATTCCAGAATTTTGTCCCTTCACGACTTCGACGTCCAAAAATACTTAATGTTGAATCTCACCACTGCATTTGTCTCATTACTTTTCGGACAACCTAATATTACGTACACATAACGTTATGGTCACATGTGAGATCAAAAGAAGCCATTGTCTTTGCTAAGCTGACGCGCAAATCGCAAATGAACTTCGTCGCTCGTGCATTTCAGTTTTTATTCCTGTATTTTGCTGTCAACCTTGTGCAAATGTCTTCGCCTCCATCGATATTTATCTATGAGATAAGTAAACAACTGATTTCGCTAATTAGACGGCTATTTTGAAAAAACACCCGTCACCTAATATAGAACACTCTGGTAATAGCAACCCACGTATCTGGCAAAAGTCGTTTTCAAAGATTTAGAACGAGCAGCACCACTGAATGAACAAACAAGTAATCATTATACAGGTTCAACGAAATTGTATTCGTTTTGTATCGCTCAATGGATGTATTACAAATGACAAAAAACAACACTATGCAAGCTCTCTAGATGATGTGTGGAACAAACGCGAGCATCATTGAAAGCTCTCATTTCTCACGGTATAAGATAGCTAAGTCTGATAAAAAAGCGCAATCACTGGAATGGTGACCAGAGTGAGGAAGAAACTCATGAAAAACAGATCCAGACGTTCAGAAATACGCACGTATCCATTAGCTTCGCGACGGCGTCGGATCGCCGTGGGGTCATCCACATCGAAGTCGTCAATCTCACCCTAAACGCCTCAGTCATACACTGACAAACACAATTTCTCAGTAAAATAAAAAATGAAATTAAGCGGATAGCAACGAATGTTTGCATAACGGTACCTCAGCTATTCACAGATTTGTAACTAAGGAAAACAAATTTGACAAGTCACTACTTTACCCCATAGCATCTTCCCCTTGGCCGCGTTCTTCTATTTATGCTATCCCATGCCTTGATAAGGCCGCCTTCATACTCTGCGGTGCCGTCGAGCGCGTGGCTGTGTGTCTCTGCTTCTCCGCCTATGCCACCCTGCCTTGTTGCTCTCGCCGTCTCTCCACCTCTCCGGTGCCACCTCGCAGCTTGTGAACGCAGCCACGACCTGGCGGCGCAGAGCACGAAGGCGGCCTCACGTCTGACATATGGTTGGCAAACAGGGCTCGCACCTGGCAACTAGGAATTTCTTTTCGATTTGTGGAGCCAATTCTTCATAAGAACTCAATACAATCTTATAGTAACAAAAACTTGATTCGTATATGATATCGTGGAAGTTTTTGATAACTCAAAGGTAAAAGGCTTTATACAGGACGCGATGAGGAGTTCGTGAAGCATCGTTCACAACACGTTTATGATTTTATTAGGTTGTAGAAAAAGTTTCGCCGACATTATCCAGTCTTCTTCTCTTTTCTAACTTTCACACCACAAAGTAGCTTTTGAGAAATAAGTTGGCCATCTATTCTCGAGCTTCTCTCTTCTTGCAATCTCGGCATTATTAGTTTTGAGTTGTTTAATTAATTTGTGCCTTTCGAGGTTGATTGGTGGAACATTTATTAAAACGGCCTAACGTTTCGACTGAATCGTCGTCTTCGGAGGCCCTGAGGGGTTCCACACATCGAGCGGAAAATCCGCTACCTTACTATGATGACAACCTGGGACCTCCGAAGGCGACGATTCAGTCGAAACGTAAGGCTATTTTAATAAATGTTTCACTAATCAACCTCGAAAGGCACAAACTAATTAACTATCTGTAATTAAATAATTCAACTTATTCGCACATTGAGACATGCTCAATATTTGAAATTCCAACAAGGTAGACAACGATTTTTGAATTCGAGAGGAAAACAAAATAAAAGATACATTTGAAATAAGTTTGGCATGATATTGAGTGCCACGTCCCCTTCGTTCACGTGGGATCACTAGTGATACTCCTGAAGAAGAACCAACCGAGGTCCATCTCGAAAAATCGCCACTTTTATTGTTGGTGCGAGATTTCAGCAATGCAAATGGACTAGCGAAGTATTAGTGGTCCACCTGTGTATTCCATTTCCGGAAACTTTCAAAAAATTTCTGGTAAATGTGTTCCAAAATTCTTTCGACGGCCTGAGAGACGAGCATTGATTCTCGTCGACTAGTCATTTAACCTCGCAATCCGTGGCCTACTGTTAATCCCCCAGCCTGGCAGCAAATGGTTCAGCACGTCGTTTGGCGCGATTTCTCGACAATTTATGGCGAGCAGTTGCCTAAGCGCCGGCAAGATTTCAACCAGCTCATCAGGTAAAAGACCATCCAATCGATTCCTATGACGGAAAGAACAGCGGTCATCATCGCAACTGGAGTCAACGCTGTAGAGGAATCTCTGGTCTATGATGCTCCAGGTTGTCAGTGTGAATTCATGGGCAGTCGTACCACTTTTGAGCTTGTACTCGAAAAATGTACTGACGCTTGCGTGCCTATCAGCACCCAGCTGTGAATGGCAACATAAAAGCATGTAAACAAAAAAGTTTTCCCTAGATTATGAACGATAATGGCCGGAAATTTCACAAATGAACAGCTCATGTTGCGCTGGTAACCAATATTATACCATGAAGCAAGAATCACCTGAATATTTTCGCATGTGTGTACCAGTTTTCGGATATATGATTCAAGCACTGGTATTCGTTCAGCAATTGGTTGTGAGTCACGGAATTCGTCATTCAGGCCTTTCAGACAGGACGACGAACGCAGTGGCGAATCCGAGCATACTGTGTAGATATCCTGGCAAATGAGAACATTTCCAAAAAATTGGATATAAACGTCGTTATGAAATAGGCCATTTTGAAGCCATGCACCCTACCGTAGATGGAATAGACATGTAGGACCAACAATTCAATTAAATTCAGCGAATACAAGGTGATTTCATGCCTATAGTCGACGTTTAGCTTGCCAACTTCGCTGTCTCTCTTGTTCCACGAAGCATCTATTTTCGGTAGAGGAAATGATCATATAATTTCCCACGGGCTTCCTCATAGGAATAAGGAATTCATAAAATCCATAGAACTAAGGATTGATTATAGATCTAAATTGCTGAAGTGGAACAGATAGTGCATGGAACAAATAGTGCATTTTTTGAGACACTCGGTTTTTTTTGGTTACCACTCGAGATTTATGAAGGGTGATCGGAGTGTAAGGAGCTCCAGAAGCCAAAAAGCCGAAGAAGATTACTTGCAGGATTAAATGTTCTCTTGCAAAACTGTGAGGTCTGTTGGTATACCATATCTCGAGACTACAAAGTTTTCACCTTTGTTTTGAAGGGTCGCAAGCAGAAGAGTCGTAGTAACCACTCCTTAGGCTCTTTGCCGTAACGACCCATTCGGTGTACTCGCATCACCAACCCTGTCGTCATTGCGGCCAAAGACACCATGACCATATTGAAGAGGAAGTATGCTACTGAAAAAGACAACATCCGCCTAGGGAGTTAAAAGGGGTGTCATCAACACCCTCCACATTCACAGAATAAAATCGTTCCATTTGTTCGCATTTGGAGCGCTTCCGAAGCACAGTTCTCATTATTTCTCGACATCTGCTTATGTCATTGCATATTATTGCTGTAGTTGCTGTGTCATGTCAGTAGTCTACAAGAAAAGATGAAATGTCCCCATACTGCCACAAAACTTCCTGCAATTATTTTCAGTTCTGTGCCCGAAGTCATTTCACAATTTTGAATGCATGTGAGCTGAATTAATTCATGCGTGTCGTGAAAAATGTTATGTCGTGGCTCTTTGTCAGAAATAACAAGAAAAAGTTCACTGCTGCCATAATGTTTGCCTCATAATTTTCTGTTAAACAGAAACGCTGCCGGAGCTGGACGCAAGAGAGCTTCGCAAGTGAGATGTTATCGTTAATTTTGCGGAATGGTTTGTCCTTCCCTTACATAATGACGAAGTGAAATACAAAGCATTTGTGTCTGAAATGGATGAGTTGAGCGCTCTTTTATGGGTGGATGGCTATTGGTACGCTCCCGCCTTCTTCGCACCTAATTAATGTTACTTCATAAATATGTACACAAGGTGCAAAGCGACCCCAATTAGCGACGTGAACTCACGGGGCCATCATGTTATCCACATCGATCCATAAGCTGCGTAAAAAACAAATCAGACAAGCAATATAAATGAGAGAATTTTCTTAAATTGCTATTCACAATTTCACAAACTCCTTAAAATTTGCTCTTCTCATACTCTCGTCATGAAAAGTGTGTTATTGGTGATGACAATAAACCCTGGAACTACTATCTGAAATTTTCAAATGCACAAGTACATCATAAATTTCTGAAAGTATGACACGTTCTGTAATAAAATGAGATGGGAGAGGATGGAATGCCCTTCTTATGCAATACCTTATGACAGCAATTTAGCTAATAGGAGAACGGACCCCTTGTAGACGAAACACTTACACTTTGGCGACTTCACACATAAGTTGGGCTTTCGAGATATCTTAAGGATTCGAGGAGAGATTTTATGCCATATTTAACACCTCTATGAGAGGTCAAAAACAGGTTTAATGAGTTTAATGATCTATATCCACTTTTTGTTTTATCAAATATTGTGTTTCACAGGGGTGTGCTACTTTTGTACAGAATACTCGTTGGTACCTTCATCCCGCACCTCCTTCACACCTCTTTCGCATCTTCCTCGCACCCCAGCGAGGAACCTCGCTCAACTGAGTGCTAAGCCAGAAAGCAAGTGCAGACCATATTCGATCGGATAAGTATAGCAATTCTCAGAATAAATTATTAATTGATATATTACTGAATGGAGGATGGGGTACACAACCTGTTCTGCAAATAGACTCGTCAGCGAGGAAATGAATGAGTTATGATACTTAAAATGTGTTCTCATTTGGATTCTCAGTTGAGTAAATATGTGATTGATTAACCAAATCGTTTCGTTACCATGAACGATCACTATCTACCGCTGCATTCACGGTTAATTGGGAGTGAAGCGTTGGGTTCATCAAAAATTCGCTACAGTAATATATTGGACATCACCGCGCGCCTACAGGTTAATTAATTGGTTGTAAATTACCTTTTGCTTTTGATTGTTTCATGATCCCCTAGCATGATGAACTAAATTCATTTTTTTTAGCGTGTAGCAGTCACTGTCGAGAAGAAGTTAACAGGCAGAAGAGCCAACTGAGCGAGGTCATCCGCATGCCTAATTGTAAGTGCGAGGTAGGCGCGAGGGAGATGCGAAGTAGGTGCGAGATAGAGGTACTAACGAAAATTCTGTACAAAAGTCGCACTCCCGTTTCACAGTGCGCTATCGCAGTCCCCCTTCGTTGTGCCGATTCATTCACGCAAACTGTGCCTTTCTACATGCATGCGCCTGAGCACCCACTAGCTTTTTACGGAATGCAAGCGCCGTCACCATTTCATACAACAACTCGCCCGTACTTCCTATTTAGCTCCAGACCTTTCAAACCTTGTAAAACTTCCACCTCAGCAGTACTCGGCAGGACCGGAGCCTCATCCTTTCATAGAATTATTTTTACGCATTCAACGCGGTTTATGAGAAGAGATCAACACGCGCCCAGATAGGAGTATGCTGCAGGCGCATGTTCAGATTTGTAACTAATAGAGTGTCCATAGTAGATTTATATTTACTTTTGCGCTCTAGCTCTTCGCTAATAAATGATAAATATACCTAAATATGTAGCATAAATCCATTTGACCTGTATTTAAGGTAATGAACCTTTACTCGGTTAATGGACCATTATAAGGGGTAAAACGATGTCTTGCGAGTTCTCGCAGCTAACTGAAGTCGCTTCGCACCCCATTTGCAAAGCACCATTAAATGGGTGCAAAAAAGGCGGGGTCGTACCAATAGTCGCCGTCCCTCCTATACGAGTTCTATCAGCTCTGTACCCATCGTACTGAGATGTTACAGGGATACGAACGATAGAGTCCCTTTGTATACCTGAAAATTTTCAAAGCTTGTTCCGGGGGCCATTCATGGTGTGACTGAGTCACGTGAGGATTAGTGTCGTGTATGATTTCCATTCCATTCCTATTCCAGTAGTGTGGGCCATCTAGAGGGCGTCACCGTCGTGTATGATGAGTGTTCTTTTCATCATTCTTATGCAGAAACCCCAGTGGCTGGACCTGTGGACTGAAGTGATCATGCGATCGAAACGATTATTCCTCGCGCTTGGTACGTCGAGGTCTTTACCATTGAGGGTTCTTCTGTCCAACATCACTGATAAAAAGTAGATTCATCGCGACCATCTTGGAGGTAATTCCGAAGAATTCCAGCAACTCTGTTCTCCTTTAATGGTGTATGTCTGTTTCAGAGAAATGTGAGACCACATTTTCCGAACACGAGTTAGTTTGAGATTGTGAAGCTAACATCTATTCCTCCTCTCGGCACCCTCTCGTTGAAAATCGTCAAAAAATGTATGATTCTCAAAAAGAAAATGATGACATCAGGGCTGTAAGACATTGTCTAAGATGCCGCATATAATTGTGGCTGACTTCTTGTTGAGATTGACTTTCCTGAAAGAGTTCGAGACGTGCTAACTTCTGGTACCACATATTACATCAGGAATAGCTGCGAGCCTTCCCACCTTCCGCAAGGTGAGCTTGAGCCGGGTTTTACGATGACTACCGACATAAAATCACATCAATGACCGATATCAACGGAAACGAATGGCTTCCGCCTGTTGGCGCAGTTAGGGGAATGTGTATACCTCCCGTATCATCCAGTCAGATCCTCACAGGCGATTATTGATGACCAAGCAAGATCCACATTTACGCTCACCATAGTTCCGAAGTTCGCATGACAATAACAAAAACAATAAAGAGAACAATAATATCTATCTTGGTCACTTCCAGATGATAGATGTCAGTAGTTGAACATGGATATTAGCAGTCATTCAGCAAGTTACAACAAGATAAAAGGATTTTTAATCCAACACAACCATAGTACGATGTCACTGATATCAGAGATATCTGATCACAGACTACACTGTGCTGTACTCATTAGGTTAAAGAAAGTACTCGTCACTTTCTGTTCGATGGAAAACTTGATATATTGAAACAGTTGTGTTGGAGAATCAACGAACTGTGTATTCACGACCAGTGCTCAGGACCTCTTTTTATCTATCTCTCGACATCATTGAGATCCCATTTCGCCAACATCCGCGTGACCTGGATTCGAGGAAGTCGTCAGGCCTGTCTTCAAAGTTTACGTCATTAACGAAAATGCCTACTTACTAGGAAAGGCAGCGAGCAGACTAGATGACAATCTGTAGGCATTTCGAGAAATAGCATGGATTCTGCCGAACCTTCCAATCCAACCTATGGAACTAGCCTTGACGAGTTTCCAATGCGAACCTGCCCGCTGCCCTGCAGCTAGAACATTCAGCCTCGTCTTGGGGTGTTCTCGGCTGGCTCACGACGTTCTCGGTAAAAGTGAGTTATAAAAGGGTCATTTGACCGCATTGTCCATTCGAAGATAAGTGCACCATACCCTCCTCATCCAGCGAAAGTGCATCACGCATTTCTCAAGATGGGAGCCAAAACTCCTTCATGTCGATCGCTCGAACTGTTCCCACACCTGCAACGTCCCCACGCTGCAAACCCTCCGAGCAGCTTTGACAGCTTTTTGCCATTACCTCTAGGTGGAGTGTAGCAGCTCTGGTTTGCGCCGCCCAGAACTGGCATTTTAAAGCCCCAGTATTATTAGGTATGCATTTGAAACAAGAATTTTGCTACGCAAAAAGATTCAACGTGGTTTTTCAAGGAAGAAAAGCTCTTCAATTCAGCGTAGACATGTAAGTGAACACTTAAAAAAACGTGGAAACATAGTACCCAACCCAACAGTTGCAAAGCTCTCGGGTTTTGCTGGATGGAGTGATAAAGAACGCAAACTCACCAAGGAGAGGTATATGAGTAGATGAATGCGGGACCTTCTCGCTGACAACCAATGAAAGGACGGCCATTGTGAGTATGGCAGTTACACCGAGTGTAAACCTTTCCTAAAGAGTTCGCAGACTTAAAGACAGTGTTAGGGATAATGTGGGTGATAAGAAATCCCAAAAGGAGTCATTTAGTGAAACTACGGGTCTGAAAGGCTTATGCATGGCGAAATTCCCCGCGGAAGGCGCCCCCTTGAGCTGTGGCGGAGGCGGCAGGGCAAGCCGCCTTGTTTAGGGCAGCCCGCCTCCAGGCGACGTGATTAGTGGTTGGTCACGGTGAGGTTGCTCAAGGAGATCGGCAGGATTGAAAGTATCGCAGCGCGCTTTCTCACTTTCAGCTTGGAGCTCACCACGTGAAAATAGATGCTGTCGCATTTCCGAACATCCCTTCATGTTTACGTCTTGGTAATGCCAATGGAAAACCTATGCGGACTACCCGCCTCTTGACGGAAAGGTCGTCCGCGCTTAGAACCAACGGTGGGAAGGGGTCCTATTTCTCGGGTATTTGGCCATTTCCATCCGTTTTTTCTCCACTGTCCTGTAACTAGGCATCTCGGCTTTCATATTCACTACTTCTTTACTTTTCGTCCGAATTTCCCCTAAAGCTGCCTTCAACTACCACTCAGAAACAACACTTGTTTCGTTCGAAAATGCTTTCTTCAAAAAGTAATCTATTTCACATCTTCTCTTACACATTTCTGATCCATGAATTCGGCGTAGCAGTGGTCAAAAATGGTGGGCAGTTGGTAATACCAGTAAACCTCTAATTTCCAAAAGTTCACTTGTTCTCCTCTTTTCTGCGCACCCTCGGCTTTTATAACTTTTTTCACATAATGCGTAACAAACAGTTCGTGGCATCAATATGCATTCGAATAGCCTCAAAACCTAGCTAGCAGAACGCCTGGAAGAGCTACCCACTTCCTCTCCCCATTCTTAATCCCTGGAACGCCTTCGGTTGAGTTTCCAAAGTTAGCTCTGAAATCGTATGCTGTTGGTTATCTGGATGAGCGTAGTCTGTTTCATATATTCTATAGTACCTTCTAAGATAGGACAACAAACTTGGGATGGAAAACTAAACCTTTCACTCATTCGAGCAACATAATCATTTTGCTCTTCCACCAGCGCTCTTTTCGAATTGGGAGCTATGACTGTTTGGGGAGAAAGCGCTCATATTTATTGCTGTATCAAGTATTGCTATTACTTCGCATCGTGCAACTTATTTGGTCGGTGTATTGACAACCACGAAACACATTCAGGCATGTCACCTCTCGCTCGCCGGTGGTAGAGAATCGGGCGAACAGGCCGACGACGGATATGGCGCACATCACATAGCTGGGAAATGTCAGTGTAACCATGTAGAACAAAGGGCGGCGTTTCACCGAAACATCGTAGCGCAGCTCTGACACCTGAATACGCTATGTTTAAAGCATAGGAGAGCAGTTATTGAATCGAGGTTCTTACATTAATGCCTTCGTGTTCGTACTCGTCTTCAATTACTGTGACCTTTAGTAGACGCCATTCCTCGTTGTCCGTATAGTGTTGTAACGAGTGTTCAGTGTGAGCCCGCAGTCGTATCTTGTCCTTACCGTAAGTCCAGCTGGCAATCTGGAGTAAGAAGAAACGAGCTGATGTACATATGAGAGCGCGAAGAGTTGGATAGGCAATGATTGAGTAGCGCTTTTCGAGAGGAGGATCGAATAGGCGAATAGGACACAACATTCTGTCCTTTTCCTTGTGTGAGCTCGAAACAGTGTCGGGAATATGGAGCTATTCCGTGCTGAAGACCAATTTGCGATTTCTTTATAGCAAAGTAACTCTCGTTCGTTCTTTGAATGAGGAATTCGGTGCGGTCGACTATATATTGAAGTGTCTTCAGTCTTGTGTCCCTTTTTGGTGGGAACATTTCTAACCAGGAATAATTCAAGTTATTACAATACCGCTCACCTTTTGTGAAAAGTCGACTCCTCGTAACAGATTAAATCGCGCAAACCGTCGCACAGTCATAACTTCGTTTAAAGTGAGTAAAATGAGAAGATATTAAGAGCAGTGGATTCGCCTTGACGCGGCGAGTTCAAAAATGTACATACATTACATTGGATTTTGATAAGTAAGTCCTAAAAACCGCGCAAAAACGCGTTTTTGCGTCATAAATCGATTGATTATTGAGAGTACTACAAGTTTTTGGTTTTCTTAAACTCGATCCTAGGCCATTTTTGCCAAAAGAAAGGGCAAGAGATTTAGACGCCAGCTTATCAGGTTTTGAAGGAAATTTCCCTCAAACTTCTTAGAATAAGAAAAATGGATGTGAAAAAAAGAAAAAGAAGAAAGGAATGTGACATATTATTCCACATATTTTTGAACTCGTCGCGTCGAGGCGAATCCATTGCTTCTAATATCTTCCCTCTCCACCCTCCTTGGGACTTCCTCTGCACACAGGAGTTCGAAACCACTTTGAACGAAGTTTGACAGTGCAACGGTTTGCGCGGATTAATCCGTCGCGAGGCATCGATCCTTCACAGGATGTGAGCGGTATTGTATTTCATAAGTGTATTACACATGTACATATATGTTGTTAAATTAATGACTCCTCACGACGCCTTAACTACGCGTCACGCAAAATCGAAAGCTGGGATAGTACTCAGGAGGGCGAAACTTTTCACACATGCTCCTTTAGCTCGATAGCTCTGGCATACACGTTGCAATACTATCATTGTAGCCTTGTCAAAATAGAAAGCACCGGATACTAAATCACCCATCGACAGAAACCAGAGAAATGTGATACTTGCCATTGTTGCTCACCAAATAACGTAAATTTGAAGGGTCGTGGAGACAAAGGAAGAAGAAGTGGTGTTCATTATCGCATTGCATTCCAGGTGCGTACGATGCTCAAAACAGTACGGTAAGGCGCTACCCACATTTCGTAGAAAACTTGCCAAGCCGTTGAGCAACTAGATATCGAAGCTTTGCTCCAGTCGTCCTACACTATCGACGAATTTTCATTCTCCACCCTCCTTGGGACTTCCTCTGCACACAGGAGTTCGAAACCGTCAGTATTTAGTTCGCAGATAGCCAAGCTTCAGAGTTCCGACCAGATCGTTGGCAGGTCCAAATAAAAATTGGAATTAGGGTAAAACTTCGGGGCTCCATCATGATATGACCGCACATGATTGGAATCAAGACATATCTTTGACTGATAGTAGTTTCATAGGCTTCATAGGCTGTAAAAGGTAGATGAGGAACGAGAAAATCATAGCTTCAGGTTCCCGACTAGTGAACGTGCAAACTAGGTCTTCGTTCACTAAAGGAACCATCTGAGATCGTTCGAGCCCTCTTATTTATTCCCAATTACAACATCTGCTTATTATCTTGGCTTCGTCTGTGTTTGCGTAAGCTGATTGTCGGCTACTGACCGATTTTACGAAATCATGAGGATTTTCACTATGCAGGATTCAAAAAAAGAGCCTTCGTCTATTGAAAGCGCTCACTCCGTGCATGCGAAAACCTCAAGGAGCCTGCGGACAGATGAGACACGAGACTTACCTCTAGAGCACACCGCTGATCATCCAGCGGAAATCGCTTGATATTGATTTCGCAGGTGACTGTGTAGACAGCCGGATGACTCGCTTCCACGGTGCCGTTGGGGTAGATGAGCGCTGGAGCCCTGACAGATGAAAGCAAGTCCTCGTGATGCAACCTGGAAGCGCGTACCCTTAATCCAGGGCTCTACCGCCCGTTCTGTTAGCATCTTTAAAGCAGAAAATTACTCATATTCATTACATAAATTATGTATTATAATGGACACTAATGGGTGTGCGACTGGAAATGGGTCACTGCTCACCCATGAGTGGCTTTACTTCACCAGACGATTGATTTATTATCATTTTCAAGATCTTGGATACGTAGCTGGTCTATTTATGTCCAAGATAAGGGTCGACGAAAAAAGGCAGATATTGTGAAGTGTATGAAGATGTAGTAAAGTTGGATATTGGTTACTTGAATGTTAAGTTAGGGCATCTCCCATCAAATACAGTTTCTAATTGAAAGCAGATACGATCTATGATGAAGGTGGAAGATAGCTACTGTAACGGTCCATAATACAATGTTTCGGTCTCCCAAGTTTTTTAATTTCGTCGTTTCTATAGTGAATTACCCTCCACACAGCACTGGTGACCTGACCTCCTGGACTGGTGGGACACTGGCACGCCACCCGGGTGTTCAGGAAGCATGATGGTTTGGAGTTATCATGTAAATGTCTAGCCTTGCATCAAAATGTGATGTGCAAATATGCATAAGTTGTCAAAACTGAGGCGAAGCGAATGTGCTAAGGCCACGAAAAGATGCAGTCTCAGCCAAATTATGATCTCTCAAAGGTAAAATTGCGAAAACTGGCCTAAACATTTCAGACGACCTTATAGTTATTGCGGAAACAACTGTAGCGCTTACCGCATGAGATATGTATGCTTGCAAACAAGAAACATAAAAGCAATGTACAGAAACAAAATCTGAGCCTGAGTAGGTTACCTTAAATCATGTACTCACATATTGAAAATTATTATATCTGGTACCCAGATGGCCGATATGGGTAGCCAGGTTTTTGTGATACCACCGAAGAGCGCTTGATTCCACGACAGCGACGGATCTGTCCATCTCTGAAGTAACCACATAACAACGCCTATAACATATCCCTTGATAAAATACTTCCAAAGGCATCCCTTACATAGCTCTTCAGAGAATAGGCTGCTTATGACCGCACCATTATTAAAAAGTGATAGGAATAGATACAGGAAAATCTCCGCGCTCTTTAGAGTTGCTTTTCGCATAATATCGTCATGCTTCTGTTCTCAGTTCCTCTCTCACCACTGATAATTAAAGGAATCGTCCACGGAAAATGAGTTTTTGTGTTACCCATATGTTTATGTCGTATTTGCCCAATGTTGACCTCATGCAAAATTTCACGCGAAAAAATGTGAATCTGGCTGAGATACAGCATCACAAAGTGCGGTCCCAGTGGGCGGGGCCTCCGTGTAAAAGCCTCGTCCCGTCTTCCGACGCCGTTGGGAACGGAGAATGGGACTGTTTACGTGACCTTATGTTCCTACAATGCGTCTCCGACCACGGCGGACGCGGTACGAGGCTTTTACACGGAGGCCCCGCCCACTGGGACCGCACTTTGTTGTGCTGTATCTCAGCCAGACTCACATTTTTAGCGTGAAATTTTGCATGAGGCTAACATTAGGCAAATACAACATAAATATATGGGTAACACAAAAACTCATTTCCGTGGACGATTCCATTAAACATCATTCGGACTGGGAGAGTGGCTTTACTCGATAGACACCTCTTCACGCTCGCCATCTCGCACCTTTTCGAACTTGACTGAGGCTTAACTTCCCAGACTGTTTTCGATTGCAATTTCCCTTAAAACTTCACCTCAAGAATTACTAGAAGTATAAATTAATGAAAAACTCTGTTCATAAAGTAAAGGAAAATTTAAATTTTCGTATTTTTATTTGAAACACCTCTTTTAAGTAACCTCACAAGGATTTCATTTGTCAGATAGGAGATATTCGAGCGCGTGAACCAGTGCAATACGGAAAAATGCCCATTTATTGGTTTTTCGTACGAGCATATTCCAAGTTTTCCCTGGCGATTTTTGCCCGCAGTCTTTCGCCACGAACTCCTAGAATGAAATTTTTATAACACCTACTCGCTTAGCACTGACCAACTATTTGCTTTTTCGCACTACATGTAGTCTACTGTCTACAGAAAACAACCACCAAGCAGAATCATCTCTTCTTCTTCATAGCTACTACCCACTTCAGGTCACTCTCCACAATTTTGTGACTACTCTGAGATGACTCCGCGTGGTGGCATGCCTTTGGCCACTCCTAATCCATGTGTGAGCACAGCCTCGTCCCGAAGCCTCCTACTTTGACACCTTCTCTCACTTTATCTTCAGCTTCTGGGCTGCCACCGGTGCTCCTTTAGAGACAGGCACCCTGCCTTCGTTCATCCCCTACAATTTGAAACTTCTGATTTGAGTGTTTCGCGACTCCTTCTCTTGAAATCAGGAACACATCAATCTCTGCTACCAGTTCTGAGTGCAGCATGTAAGTAGTAGATGTTCACGAATACCGGAACATTTCAAATACTTTGGCATTTTTATGCTTTTGTTTTATTTTATGGTCCTTCTTTTCCGTTGTGCCAATGTAATGAAGACCTTGATTTGATACTTGGTATGAGCCTTGAGATCATTTTTTATTTTTCCTACCGTCTTATTGTGTGCTCTGACCTTGGGCCTCCGGGATTCCTAGTCTAGTATCATCAATGTCTGATAGATGAGCTAGACTAGACAGTTGCTCTTGGGTTCTCTGTTGATGAAGGCGGCTATATGTTCCTATTGATTTGCTATGATAGGATGGCTGCCTAGATACTGATAACGGTGGACTTGTGTTAGGTGCTCTAGTCGTTTGAGGAATTTCAGGTTTGATAGGTCTCCCCTAATTTGTTGGCCTGGGGTCTAGGACGAATTCGTTTGTAACAGATCAAGTTGTTAGCAAGCCCCACTACAGTCGTCTCTCCGCGTTCTGAACTGGGACCTGCATCTCACGGGGACCCCGTCATCTACCAATGGGGAAGACAAGCTTTTCGCACTACCACATGGTTTAACGGTAGCATATTTTCTGGCTCAGATACGCACCAACATCCATCGACCTATTTTGTTTTTTTTTCGAATTGTCGAATGACTCCCTCTTTATTTTATTTCTCGTTTTTCTTTTCTGGATTGCGTATTTTTTTCGAATGTTTTTGCCTCTCTAAACCTTTGGCGCACCTCCCTATGTATATAAATAAATAAAATAAATAAATAAGTAAATAAATAAATAAATAAATAAATAAATAAATAAATAAATAAATAAATAAATAAATAAATAGGTGAGCAGAGATAATCGTGGCCAGCTCAGGCTGAGATAATCCCACAGGCAGATGACAAAAGGGGCGCAGTGATCTCCTACAGCTGCATCCTTGACAGAAGACCCACACTTCACCAGAGAATAATGTAGCCAGAACCTCGTCAACATAGACGAGTACGGTCATCGTCTGCTTCAGCTCGTCTATCCCTAAGATGTGCACCAGCTCCATCTCGTAGTGCACGTCTAGTAATCCATCTGGCGGTGCATTGACGTTATGTCGGGCAAGAAGATACTCAGTCAGCTTCTTCGAAGACCCTTAAAAAGATTACGTTAGTAATTCATGAATCATTGCGAGATTCTTTTTGCTTACATTTTACATAGACAGCTTACCAACTTCTGTTTCCAGTTGAATGAAAATTTTAGGTTTTTGATGAAGCACACAAGGACAAGACATTTTGGCATAGACTACTTGCGTCTTCGGAATGTTGAACCGAAGCCTCTCCAAGTAAACTCGTGATTGTAATATCATGGAGAGAATCCAAACGTGAAGGCTGAGATCGGCTATACTTGAGCTTGCTATAGCCTGGTGGTTTTTTGGATCATTGCTACTGCGCCACTTTGGTTAATCCGAATTAATGCAATCGTAAAATTGCTCGCCGCCCGCTCACTACGATCAGTTGTTGGGCACAATCACACACATTCGTCTTGAAGCGAGCTGCTATAGAGGAGACCAGTGCATTCGAGCTACACCCATTCTAGGCGTCAGATGAGGTCAATGGGGTCGCACTGGGGAGCTGCTCTTCACTGAGTTTCTGACAACATTCTTTGCTTCACTTCTTACTGAGTGTGATTTATGAGTTTTCTTTTCTGTGGAACAAGATTCATAAAGTTCCGTGCAACACCACTGCAATAGTGACCAAATTAGGGCAATACGGTGGATGCGAAGTGGCGACATCGTCATGAGCAAGTAATAGCTCCCTCTAAACAAAAAAAATTGGAGAAAAAGTAAAGTGGTCTGATACCTGCAACAGAAGTGTCTTGCAATGAATCCGCGTAGTCGGCACTTGTCAACTGAAATTCGACAAGTATTGAATCTTTGAAAACTAAATATTAGAATTCTGTGATATTGTTCAAGCCGAAGTACGTTCGTGCCACTTTCGTATCAGGAAGTTACTACGGCGTGAAGGCACTCGTTAGTGCCCCGAAGTATGAACACTTAGTGTGACCGAGACTGTTCAGTGTCCTGTTCTCCCTTGAATGGAAATGTGGAGATTGTGGTCTCTGTTCCATACTCGAAGGACTCATTTATTTGGCATAAGCCTGTCCACCGAAATTCAACCTTCATGTACAAGGTTTTATAAATCGGTCACTTTGAAACTCGATATCAGCAACCATCACGATGAACCTGTTGTTAGTGATAAACTTTTCCACCCTTTTCTCTTGACGCTGACTTCAAGTAGTTCGGTAATGTATGGGATCTCGTTTCTTATAATATCAACTTATGCTACTGACTTATGTTGAAAGCTTCACACTGAGGTTTACCTTTACAACTGAGTCCAGCATCACGATGAGTTCACATCTGAGCTTAGCTCTAGCTACAAATGTAGCAGACGATCGCGAGGCTTATGGAGCACTACCGTCAGAGGTGTATTTGAAAATCATACTCATCTGTTCAACCCGCTGAAGCCAAACATTCTTGTTTTTCAGGGAGAGCAAATGACTATGCGTCTAGGGAACGAAAATTAATTATGAAGAACTTAAGGTAGAAGATACTACGACCAAAATCTGAACACGGGAGTTATTTTTGGGGAAAGTCTACGTGTGAGACAATAGCTGAAAAGGTTTTGATGGGTAGGCTGCTTGTCCGTTCAGAAAACTTTTAAGATCTGGGGTGATGGGCCTCATAATTACCAGAAGCACTGTATTTGGTATATTTTCTGCTTACTGTCAGGAGATCAGACTTCTGGTGCGCAACAAAACGAGCATTCATGGAACCACAATTATTGTGATCAAAATGGATGAACGGTTCGTCAGTAGTAAATGTTGTCAATTCTTGTAAGCAGTTCATAAGAACAATGTACCAAAGGCATAATACGACTCCGTGTTACGTAATCTCAAGGGCATTAGTTGTGCACTTCTCAGATGCGACGCATTCCAAACCAACCTCAACGGAAGGAGTCGTGTGCTCCGAGTCCCAGGAGAAAACAGTACCAGAGATGGATAGCAGAAATAGTAGACGCATGAAAACCTTAAAAAAATTGACTGCCGTTTAATTCTTGCAATTTTGAGGGCAGAGAGAAAAGCACGATGAGAAGTTATCAGAATCATGAAACTCAGTTGAGAAAAAGAAAGGGACTTCGACACATGCTTCTGCTTTGCGTTAGCCTTCTCTGACAAACATCACGGGGCCTATCGGCTTTTGAGTGCTCTGAACACTGGACGGTGAGAACAAATTTATCTATTCGATAATGAATAATTGAAAAGTGGATTTGTATTTGGAAACAGTTACTTATGTCGAATGTAAACGCTCCAGCACAAGCTGTTCGAAAAAAATAGTGAGACAACCACCCACACGTACGAGCAAGTTCTATGACACAATAGCCACATCGAGGACAATATTCATGTCGATGGAATTATGCGGCTACGAGATTTCATAATTTCCAGTTGAATGAAAAGAGAACTTTCTACTCAGCAATACAAAACAATACCCAGCTACAGTAATGTAGTACAAATATGCCTCTGCTAGCTGATGTGCAAATCAGTTCGTAAGCTCTTATGACACGTTCAGTAGATGGCCTGAGATAAGTTACCTTTTAGCGAATGTCTCAGAGAGGAAATCATGAAGAACCGCGCTCTCTCAATGCAGCTAAGCCTTTCTGTTCAGACTACACTAGCCTGAGGCTCAGTCAGTAAGAAGAAATTCACGTGATCCCTGACCGGCTTCTTGAAGAAGTTCCATCGGGAAAAACTCAGCATTTGAGACAGCATCCCCGCATTATTTCTTAGCTTATCGGATTACTGGTTCTAATTGGAATGAGAGGGGAAGGAGAACAACGAGTGCTTGCCCTTCGGGATTAGAAGTAATTCAAAGGATGGCAAGATCAACGATAGCCAAAAACCTTTCAGTCCGCACAGAAACGTCATTTATTTTCATTCACCTTCGGATAGCAAGGAGTGGATCCATCAGTTGATCCAAGTAGTTTAAATTTTTTAAAAACAGACGAAATAAGCTGGACAACATCATGGAATCGCATGAAATTCCCTAACCAATTTTACAACTATGCTGACTAGCATACAACTGGGGCTGCTTATTTAAAAGTGCGCTGTTCTCACTCACAGACCTCATCATTTTGGGCGAACTGACGTACATATTATATAGATCGCTATTGTCTTTATCTTTCCGCATGTATGCAAATGGTAATGAGCTTGATCTAGCCGTCCACTAGAACCAGCTGTATGCACGCATTTCGCAATAAGACAATTCATAGCTGAACCATGTTTTCCAAGTACATGCGCAAATGCTGTCGTTCCCATGAGACTCTGGAGGCGTGAGTAATCGTGCTACTTGAATAGTTAGTTACAATCACATTACATTTGATTGGTGACTACAATCGACTGCAGGTTAATGGTGACTGCATCTTCACTTGCTTCCCTTCTTGACAGGCAGTGGCATAATGCTGCGCCACTTCACATTCAGCTCTCATCACATTGAGATTAATCCCTATTCATACTAATGCAGCTCAGAGGTTTCGCAGTTTTCAGTCTTTAGCTGACAAGTTAATGATCATTGTGAGTTTCAGGCACAGCTGAACTTACGGCGATAATTCCAAAAGTGGTAGTGAAGAAGCATGTGGGCGAGCGAAATGAAACCAGATCTAAATTTCAGAAGCAGAATGACTGGTCCTCATACTGGCCCTTTCTAGAAAGTCTACTGATGGTAGTTTGAAGAACGAGAAAACTAGAAGGAGAGACATCTGCGAGGACGTTGGTATTATCGCTGCTGTTCAGGAGGTGTTCCGCTTACAGGTGCAGCACCGGGAGCACTGCCACTTCGATTTGCGCTTTGAATCGTCACGAGGAGTATACTAGAAGACAAGAGATAAATTTCAGAACAAAGGGAAATTAAATTAGTGGCTCCTCTTTAGGACTACTGACAATTCGTTGTATCATTTCCCCGCTCAAATTTGTCAAGTTTACCCCAGTTTTGTCACCCTAACAAAAGTGCGCTTATGCATGGCCATTCAGATAAGCACGAAGCGGTACGATCTAATGATGAGTAAACGATTACTGACCTATTCTAGCATTACCATTCATGTTAAACAAAGCCGCAGTAGGTTAAACATGGGCATGCATAAATACGTTTCACAAACATTGATGTATCTGTTCCAACAGTCATCGGTGAGACCGGGAGCTGAAAACGAAGAGTGAAAATGGCGGAGGAGATAGTTACCAATCACTGGGATATACGAGCAGCTGATGTCCAGCGGAAGGGGAGGCCGACTCGCACAAGCTCCGCCCAACCATGATTTCTGATGAACGGATATGAGGTAGCGTATGAGGTTTCAACAACATTCTCTCAATCAGTATGACGTTTCGTTGAGCCTCCGAGATTGATATTATATTTATTCAAAAACCAGCTTCAAAAGGTCAGCGGGTTTCACTATATCTCTTAGGATTCATTAGCCTTTAGTTCTCTTTTGTAACTTGAAAGAAGGTACTCGACGTTTTGTATCACTGATATGTTTTGGCTCATTGCAGACTCTGAAGAAGGCGATTGTGCCGAAACGTTGGTCGAATAAATATAATATCAATCTCGGAGGCTCAACGAAACGTCATACTGATTGTAGTCCCTATGCCGAGATTAATTGAGAGTCGAACATGGAGTGAACATTCTCTCACACTGTGGACGAATAGTTCTCCTTTTTCGATCGCTCACAAAGAGTTGCTCGAAGGGGGTTTTGGTCTCATCGCGATGACCTGCAGACTTGTAGGTGGAGGGTAAGAGAAGAAGAAAGGGAACACGAGAAAAAAGGGAACATGAGAAATCGAGCCAGAGCTTGCAATACCGATAAGGAGCAGTGAGCACTTGCAAAGCTAGTATTCTCTGAGCTGCCTCTCAGAGAAACCTCCTTCTCAACTGGGGTTTCGGAGTACTAGTTAAACGATTTTGCTCTTAGAACTCACAGACACATTTTGAGAATAGCGAGAGAGTCGGAAAATAACCGAAAAAATTTGTGCACTGCTCGCTTGATACATGGTTTTGCAAGTTTATCAGATATGGCAGTGCCCAACACTACGCAGTGTAGGTGAATAAAGCCAAAATTCTACATCACTGTAAATTTTACCAGCATGGAATTTCAAGCTTGAATTCATTCTGCGTTATGGATCAGGGTCGGCTTCCGCCGCCGAAGGTTTCTCGGCGGAGGCCGTACTTTGGGTTTGAAAATGTGGGAAAAAATTTTGAAAATTCCTTCGGTAAATTCTCGAGATCCACGACTGTTGAGGACTTAATTCAGTCCTAAGGTATAATGGTGGCCTACGCCTAAGCGTAATCGCTCTAGGTCCGATCTATAGTGTGCCCCATTGAGGTACCTTCATTATTCGTGGCGCCCCACAAGCGACCGCGCCACGCACGATGAAGGTGCTCACTGACTGCCTCGGTGGCCTAGTGTGAAACATTATCAAAGTGACGGTGAAGTCAGATTAACATGGTTACACGAAAACAATTTGTAGATAATAAAGATTTATACAAATGATTGGAAAATTACTTCGCTCTGTATAGACGAATTGTTTCAGCGAAATAAAGAGAAATCATTTCCACATGCAAACAGTTTTTTGTTTGTCCGCACTAAGCAAACCATGACCTGATGGATTCCAACTAAGGGAGAATACTGCGTGCCTGTAACGAGAGCATTTACATTCACGTCGTATATTAATCTTTATGTACTGAGCTGTTCTGAAAGAACCCACTCATGTCCTCCCTTGTGTAAAACCTTTTCCAGCTTCGTAGATTGCACGTTCCAGATGAAAACGTGTCCGTCCATAGATCTAAACGTTTGCATTTTGTTCTCAAGATTTCGCCTATTATCGGCTGCATTGCTTCAGTCTTATAAAAAGAAGGATAATCACGAAGAAAATAAGAATAAGTTGCGCTATAGGGAAAATGAGGAAGCTCAGCAAAATCTTTAAAAAAGAGAATGCTCAGTATAGTGCGCAGACGTTAAAACTAAGGTGCGAGTTTAGCCCACATTCAACGAAGATTGGAGAGTAGCGGTATTTCGAGGATCATTGGACCCTTCTTGCATACTTCCATAGAACGCATTTGAACATTTGTTACATCGATAAAGATTTGCAAATCATTAAACTACTGCATAAGATTTGAGAGACGCGCGACTCTTTTTGAAACGTTATCGTTTCCGGCACTTAACATACACAGGCAGTATGTGGGTAGTGGCTGGAACACAACAGGTCGAAAAAACACGTAGGATGAAGCGAAACTTCACAGTTAGGCCTTTTGTTGCTTTTCTGCTGTATCTTTGTGATATGCTGTCGCTGCACAAATCAGCTGCTTTCTGGGAAAAAAAGTGGTGAAAAACACCGTTCGTTATTTTCGGAAATTGTTTGACAAAGGCTGTAGTTTCTGCAAAGATACCGGTTGATACACCTCTAATTGTAGCATCTCTGAAGAAATCGAGACTTACTAGCAGCTTCTATTAAGACCCAGCTATAACTTCATGTGGAAAAGTCTTTTTTACCGCGCAGGTAGAATCGTTTCCTGTAGCTAATAAAGAGAACCCTGATTGCGTCTCATTATGTGTGACAGATCTTTTGTAGTATATGAGCAACACATCGAGGACTGTCAGACACTCATAGTACTGCTACTTTCTGTCTAACTCATTAAGTTGCTATGGCACCCAGAATGCTCACACTTTCTGGAAACCAGTACCATCTGCGCATGTGCTAATAGTCGCATAGGTACAGTAAGTGCTGCTGTCACTTTGTGCAGGGTGACATACAAATCCACTTAATCTCGAATATCATTCTTTTCAGTGGGCATCGACCCTACTGTGCGTGGGTTAACAACAAGACTCCTATCTCCTGATCCAAAAGGATTGGAGTAGCGAGTCACCGATGAATAATAGATGACATCCGCAAAAGTGATAAGGCGTTGCATCAACCTAATATTTATTCACTTGGAGTGGCTGTGAAGGTGCTCATTGCATAATAGTGGAAGGTCTCATATAATGATGAGAGGTGCCATCACGTTTGAGTTTCCAAGCATCACCACATTCAATGAATTAACGGATGAATAAACAGATAAATAAAAAGGTTAAAAAAATACTTCAACACCAATCAGTTTCAAACTGCCATGTCCTGTCATTTTCTTATATCGTCTTCCTTGTCATAATCACTAACCACATGGCTACCCATACCGTCCCGCACATGAAGGTGCACCAGCGAAAAACACTTAGAAAGCATTTCGTAAACCCATTTTGTAGAATGCGCGTTTCTTATGTGGAAGGGCACCTCGCTAAAATTCCCCCTTCTCTCTTTTTTATGTGGAAGGGCACCTCGCTGAAATCCCCCCTTCTTTCAGAAACGCTCATCCTTGATTTTCATGTCTGCTGCCTACCACAGTTCAGAATTAATCCTGTCGCTGCCCTTCACCCTTCCGTGTTCTAGCAGACTGCCGAGGAGAGCCGAACACTCCAACTTGGATACTAACTTTTAAAACTGATTGATTGACGACTGTTTTCAGCTACAAACTCATAGCTAGTTCATCGATGTCACTTCAGCAGAAAACGAATCCTAACTCAAATGAATCTCCCAACAAAATGCTCGTCGTTTTCAATTTAAGCGAGTAGAAAAAATGAGAATACCCCGCAGCACAATATCCCATTCCGGGCGAAAGAACACAACGAGAGAGATCATTTGAAGTGCGATAATGTTCTGCGCTGAAACACGATGGTTGAATCAACTGTCCAATGTTCAACTTTGAAGTGTGAACACAACCTGTATATGTGCACTGTCTGATACTTCCTGATATCCAACAATGATAAGGTGTCGTCCCTTGTTGAACACAACAGATTGATGCCATCTGTGAGGAAACGATAACGGAGCGCCTAATTACTACTAGATATTTACGACTAGAATTGCAGAAACTCACCTGATGACATGTCTAAAGCAGTTATTTTCCCAGCCATTTCCATACTATGCACCGGTTCCTGATTCCGAGAATCCCAAAAACGAAGTTTCCGGTCGAAATGTCCTGAAAGATTGATCGCCTCTTTATTAAACCGTTGAACTGATCGTACCGCAAATAATGCGTTTGTTCGTCAGCAATTTGAGGGACCTGAAGAACAACCTGAACAGGTCGAGTTAAGCGGGATAGGTGTCGCATAGGCCAGCGAGTAGGAAAAACTCAGCTAAGCCTTGTTCACAGCGAGCGGCTCTCGCACTGAAGTGCTCCGTACTCAAAGGGAAAATTTCTAATTTGATTCCAAAACGCCCCAGACGTGGGGAGAAAATGGCCAAAGACACACCTCGCGATAATCTGTTTCATCCAACTATCTTCCTAAAATAGCAGATCTGGCTGATTGTCCAGGTCACAACTTTTTGCACTGTCACGAAGCTATAATACAGGGTGGCGAATAATTACGTGCGTGTAACATTACCTTCGTTTTAATTATTATAAAGTGCATCTGTCCATACTTTTTTTTTCTCAGAGTATTCATTTGTTTTTTATTAATGGTTTGTAGAAAAAAAAATTTGTTTTACTGGCATGACGAAGACCTGCTCAAGCCGTGACGCCACTACACAGTTAAGAGAGAGTGGGATGAAGAACCCAGCGATTTCGAGGCTCGGGATCCCTCTGACGACCGTCCAAATGACCATAGAGCAATGGAAAGAGGAGAGACACATCCGCCAAACCCAGAAAAGGAAGAAAACGGACTGTCAACACCCGACAGGTGCTTGGGATTACAAGAAAAGGACTCACCAAAAAGATGATATGAGCTTAAACAAGATGGCATGGCAGCTAAATATTTCTCGCAATCTGTTCAAATGATCGTGAAGAATGTGCTAGGACTCCGTAGTTCTCTTAAACGGAAAAACTCTTACCGATCGAGCAAAGCAAACTCGGAAAGAAAAATGCAAGTAATTAAGAGAATTTTTCGAAGTGCGCCGAATTGAGGACCTCCTCTGGTCTGATGGAAAAGTTTGCACCGCTGAAGTGACTAGAACTCTCAGAATCACCGTCGACTTCTTTGCCCGGCTCTCAAAAACCATGGCAAGCGAAACTTGCCACAAGATGTCTGTTCCCTGAAAGGTTAATGGTTTGGGGCTATCAGTGCCTCAGGCAATCGATAAACGCCTTCGGTGTTTATCGATAAAAACGTGAAAATTAATGCAGAATTCATCGAGAAGAGATATTCGAGAAAGCTGTGGTGCCTTGGAAATAAGAGCACTTAAGTTTTATTTTGCAACAAGACTGGGCACCAGCCAATGGAGCTAAAACAACGATTCACTTCCTGAAAACCAAAATCGGCCCTTTGACGGAGGATTCGTGGCCTGCAGGTAGCGCAGATCTGGATCCTTTGAGCCCTTCTGTGTGAGAATCCATGGAAGAGCAACTTAGGAGTCCAAATGTAAGAAAGCTGGTGACATTGCGGGAAGAATTGATCAAAATTTGGAACGATTTGGACGATAACTACCTGCGCCGCACCATCGATTCCGTGAAAAATGAATTAACGTCTGTAACGAAGCTGATGGCGGCCACTTCGAAAATTCTTTCAAATTATAGAATGTTATCGCCTATTGTTTTATAAAAATACAGGGTGCTCCATAAACAGTGCAACACGGTCCTGGTCTTATAACTTTTGTTCTACCAAAGTCTTATAACTTTGAATCATTGTTATTTCAAATGATGTTATCCAAACTTTAGTCAGCCCTTCATGTATCACAATCAACGGCAGCTACTCGATGTGTCCTCCTCTTGCCGCGATTATAGCCCTCAGACACTTGGGATACGGTTTTACTATGGGCCGAATCGTTGCTCGTGGTGTATTCTTCCTAGCTTTCCTTAGAGATAACTTCAGCTCTTCCGAATCGTTCCGTTGTTTAGAGCAAGCCTCCTAAAAGATGGCCCAGATAAAAAATTCATAAGCTGATATACGATGAACGAACGGGCCATTCATTCAAGAATATGAAGTCTGGAAGAGTGGTACGGCACCAATCCTGAACGAATTTCCCTCTGTGTGCAGGAGCGTCGTTTTGCTGTAAGCCCATCTCTCCTTTGCGAAGCGCTTATTGGACTGAGGTAGCAGTTGCGTCATAAAAACCTCCCTTGAGTGAGTTTCCATATCCAGTTTGGTCCCTTTTTCGGCAACCACCAGCGGAGTGCGTCCAGTAGCTCACATCTCAACCCAAACCATAACGGATTTGAGCTTCTGCTTTCCATAAGCGTTCCTTCCAATTCAAACAGCTTTCTGTGAAGATCGTGCAACCACTCTCATATTTTGGGCAAAAAATAGGTTCGTTCCAGGACGAAAAATTTTTCATTGGTGTTCACAGTCATCAGATGCACTCCTTGATCGGCCCTTACCATTAGCGCCACACACTTTTCCTTCTTGCCCTTCTTCTTCGCTTCTGTTAAGCTGTGTCTCCTTTGCATCCTATAGGGGTACATGTGTAGTTGTTTACTCAGGACTCTTCACATTGTTATGCAAGGGGCTTCCAATTCGCTGACCACCTTTCCTAAACCCATGCATGCATTGCGGTCGATCCTCTTCTTCGCAGTCTTCCTGGGCTCTAAGGCGGCAGAGCACACGGGGCGCCCGCATAGGAAAGCATCCTGTGATGCTTCTTCTCAGTACACGATAGACACTGGAGCTGTTCACATTCAAGAGCTGAGCGATATCCATTGGAGTATGTCCGACTTTGCTCAGCGAGGAAATAGCGCATGTGTTAGAATTTGGAGCACCACGGGTGGCAGAGAGAAGAGCGAGCGGTCAAATACTAAGGATATATAGAGGAGGGCTTGGCAGAGGTACAAACATACAAAGCTTCAGAAAAAACCAATAGCAGCCAAAAAAATCATGCTAAAATTTTGTTGCACCATTTATGGATCACCCTGTAAATTTATTCAAAAACTTATTGGCAAAAAATAGAATTTGAACGCTTTTAATGGCGCACGTATGTATTCGCCACCCTGCACATTCGGTCGAATCCTTCTCCGAAATTTTGTTCTTGATTTGGCGCTTTTTTTTTGGAAAACAGTGGAAGTTGACTTCAAACTGGATCATATTCCGAGCTGTTGACCGCACAAGGTTGGACAAGCGATAGTGATTTCTATACTTCCAGTAGCACTTCCTGCCATCACACCGATCTCAGAACTCAGCGAAAAACGAAAGCGAAAAGCAGCTGTTCGGATTTCATTGGAAACCAACCTGAAGCGAACGTTGCCACACCTCTTTTGAGCCCCACTATGTCAAGGATAGTGGATCCTGGAAAAACGGACCGGATGCCTACAATTCATCACATTTATGAAGATGTGAAAATGGAGGCGTAGGCACCAAGTTCGAGATATGCTTACATCGCTGGCTTCTTACATCCCACAGCTTTATGAGGCGATCGTTGGAACCAGACACCACCTGTGTGGAAGAGAGGAACCGAGCCGATGATACTTTATCCGTATGTCCCATAAAAGAACTCTGCAACACGCAAAATATAATTAACTTCACAAGAGGTAATATTATGAATGTGCGTTCTAAAGATTCGTTCTTGGTTAATTCGGCATCAGTCTCCCCACACATCGACCTACAATATACGACACACTGCTATAACTCACTGAGCTTACGAAACATCGCACGGAAAAGGAATGTTGATTTTACCTTCCTTTTAAAGGAACCGTAAGGGGTCCGTAACAAGAGGAAGATGCAAAGAAATGAGCATTTTGTAAGAACACTCAAGGTTAGAAGCGATAATCGGCGAAAAAACCCGCATTCAAAAGCGCGACGCTGTGGTGTGTATTAGCATCACATTCGCATCAACACACTGACTCTGCGAGTTGTCCGCTGTAGGAGACGGGCCGCGGCCCAACTTTAATTTTAGCTCCTGACTCCCAGCACAGTGAGTGCCCTTCCCAACTACATTAGCATCTATGTAAGTACATCTAGAACCGATACAAGAAAGAACAAAAGAAAAAGTGAAAGAAAAGAACATTTTTATAATAAAAACATCTCCTCTTGGCACCACGCCAAGGCGCCAAATTGGCGAGTTTGTGCAATGGCGACCCCTTAAACTCGTCTGAACTACGACTGTTCTACCGTAGGCCAAAAATGACTCCCTTCCGGTGTCTTTAGTATTCTTTAAGATATTGTAAAAAGAACAGTAAGGCATTCTGTTCCTGAGGTATGAAAAATTCCGGTAACTTAGGTGTGTCGAAAGCAAATGCAGTTCTGCCTGTGTTCATCTTGTGCATTAATATCTTGCGTTAGGTATTCCCCGCGCCACCACGAGCGGTAGTGAGGAGAGTTACTCGTATGACGAGGTAACCAGTAGGAGGGCAGATAGTGGTCTACCTGGGAAGAGGTTCGAAACGAACTTGAACGGATCCTGGTTGTGATTCATTTCCGGAGGATCCTCATCAGATCTTCTTGTTGCCACTCTTACCCGAAGAAATTTGATTCGTTGTATCTCATCGACATTTGTGACTCAAATATTTGCCTCTCTTATTCGTTGTCGTGAGAAGTTTTTTGCACTTTATTTTGTGCTGTTTGTATTGGCGACATAAAATTTGTTTTAATCGAGTGTGCGATTGCCTCGAGAGGTTATATTCCATGTCCGTATCGCGTCGTTCCGCGTCGTCGCTTTGCAAAAAAGGGGTGAAACCGGGGACGGGGCACCTTCGGCGATGGCGGGCCAGCTACGAAGACCCGCCGGCCCAACAAAGGAGAAGACTTAATAGTCATGCAAGCTATGGGGCAGAGATAAAGATAAAATGAGAATAGAAAAGTTAAAAACTAAATAGGAGCCATGTACTGCGCTCCACTGCGCCCCATCTGATTGGCCGCGTTCGCTGTTGCGGTTGCGACGCGGCGATCAGACTGGGCGTGGTATCTTCCCCATGTTAAATTTGGAAACTTTCTGAATATTTGAAACTTGACTTAGACTCCATCTTTTGAACTACCGTAAACTGTTTTCTTGGTAGCTTCCTTAGACCGATCTATTTGCCGATTGGTTTCCCTAATGGTTGCGTAGTTCTCGATATGGGTATCCAGTTGAAGAAAATTTTGAAAAATTTCAAAGTATTTCACTTCAAATAAACATAACTTCCTTCAATTTCACCCATACGAGTGCGGTCTTGTTGCCCGGGGTCTGCGAGGTTGCCTCTTCCAAATGACTTCCTACAACACCATATCTCGAATATAAAAGAATTTACTTTGAAGGAAGCCTGTTGGGGACCAGTCGAGGAAAATTTTGAGGAATTTCGAAGTGTTTCACTTCAGATGGCCATGACTTTCTAGAGACTCAACCATATTAGTGCGGTCTTGCTGTCCCGGGTCTGCAAGGTTGCCGCTTCGTAGATGCTACTTAAACTATGCAATATCTTCGAAAAGAAAGAAGTTATTTGAGGGAAGCCAAACAAGGAAATTTTTTTCGTCGAAATTGCGAGATCTTCTCACTAATCTTACAAAAATCTATCTATTGTGTCTGTTACGCCTTCAGTACGCATCTTCTGCTCTCAGAAGGCCGACGAGAGGGTGGCTGGCTTTGGCTGGCCTCGTTGCGGGATGCGCCATGTATGAGGATTTCCCTCCCATTCTCAGTGAATACAAGCGCTTCTTCGGTCTGCATGGTGGCTCGCTAGCACTAGATCAAGTACTTGCAATGGTAGTAGGATATGAAATAAGTCCATATAAGCTAATTTTTCGTCTTCATCGCATAGTTCCTGGAGTATTCATCCACGGTGGTTCCCGTGGACAAATGCCGCTTCCCACGGTTAATCGGTGAATTTCGGAAGTGTCTCTGTACGTGGTTTCGGAGCCAGCGGACCAATGAAAGGGTTATTGGCATTGGCAGGCTTCGTTGTGGATCGCGCCATGCATGAAATTTCCACGATGATTAAGTGAAAGGCACGCCACGCGATAATCGGATCAGTAGCTTACTTCCATGAGGCATGAAGGTTCTTGGATAACTGCTCAGGGTGCACCCTTGTTGCGGCTTCATAGTGCATCCTCGCGGCGGTAGGCGCGCTCCACCCAAGCCGAACCACGCCTACAGAATCGAATCGAATCTGACCATAGACGATCAAATTTCCAACGTGGCTCTTACGTGAGAAGAAAACTTGCGATAAGACATGGCAGCGATTTCAATAGTGAAGGCAGCTTCAGCAGGGAAGAACTGGTGATATCGTAGCATTTTGCGCGATATCATCGAGCAAAAACTCATTTCTAATTTCTAATCTCCAGTACTCGTACGACGGCTGAGGGCAGGGAGCTCTATTTTTTGGTGGTTATGAGGGGTTTTGATTCATTTTCTTCACTGGTGAGTAAACTAAGGCCTCTATTTCCTGTAACACGCGCGATAAGTCCCACAATTTATCGCGAGGTGAGCCTTTGAATTAGTTTTGGGTTCGAACCCATTTAATTAGTTCCATCACATCTCCCCCTTTACACTTTGGGTCCTCAGCCTGAGGAATTCCCTTATCACTGCCTACCTCGACGATTACGACCCCCCCAGCGGACCAAGTAGGACCCCCCTCCTGTCGAGGATTCCTCGACGAACGCTTAAAGACACCGTAAGGGAGTAATTTTGGCTTACGGTAGAACAGACGTAGTGTGGCCGAGTTCAAGTGGCCGCCATTGCACAAACTCGCCAATTTGACGCCTTGGCATGGTGCCAAGAGAAGATGTTTCCATTATAAAGTTGTTCATTCCTTTTACCTTCTCCTTTGTTCTTTCTTATATTGTTTCTAGATGTACTTACATGAATGTTAATGTAGTTGGGAATGGCCACTCCACTGCGCTGGGAGTCAGGTGCTACAACTAAAGTTGGCCCGCGGCCGTCTCCTACAGCGGACAACTCGGAACGCCAGTGCGATGATGCGAATGAGGCGCGAATACACACCGCAGCGATGCACTTTTGAATTCGGGTTTTTTCACCGATTATCGCTTCTAACCTTCTGCGTTCGTTACGAAATGCTCATTTCTTTGTATGTTTCTCTTGTTTCGGACCCCCTTCCGGTTCCTTTAACCCTGGATCGGCGAACTCACGTAATTCTCTCGTTCAGCCCAGCATTGCGCCAAAAGATGCAGCGCTAAAGACGACGAGAGTCTGGGAATTCTGAAGCATCTCATGAGTAAACCAATGACAAAAACGCGTGTGACACCTCTGTCATCAACCCAGGACGATGCGGGGGGGGGGGGGGGGTGTCTCTGGCTAAGCGGAGAAAGGCTCCAGACAATTTCAAAGGCACCGGAAGGGGCGGAAGGGAGCAAAGAAATAAAGCAGGGTTGGGAACATGTTCTCTGTAAGTGAAAAAATCAGTGATGAAGAGATAGTCTGTGACAAAACCTGAGTTGAATAGGCGCCCTTGGAGTCCTTTTGCGATCTCATCGCGCTTCACTTCTAGCTGCAGCGCTTCAATGGCCGAGTAGCTGCGAATACATTCAAGATCCACGGTTTACTGGCATAGCCCGTCGCCGTCGGCATCCATCCCTCCGCGGCTGATGAGAGAGGGCAAAAAGAAAGTAATTAGAAGAGGGTTTCTTGGTTTCTAGTCGTTCCATGTATAAGGTTGTAAGGAAAGTTCTGGCCGTTTTTCGCATTCACAAGATAAATTCAAATATCAGAGCGCGTTAACATGAATCAGCTTACATATTGTGCTTCTTAGATAAATAAAAAGTTGCTCTTTCTGAATATATGTTTTATTTGGAATGCCACAAGGTTTTCGAATTATTAGGGAAATTTTAAAGTACTGCGAAAATGGCACTTTTTGGTTGACTTCACTATGAGTTCTTGTGTCATCGAGTCTCAGCGAAGGCAACCACAAATGTGAATACTGCAAGAGGAGGGTGTGAAGCACTGGATGGAACACTTGGTCCCTGGTTTTAGAAGTGCAGAAATAAGAACGAGTTGATTGAATTTTCAAGTGATCAAATCGCTTTAACTAAAGCGATGAGCGTCCATACTTGCAGGGGATATCAACAATTATTGGCCCTCAACAAACAAACTTGGTTAACCACCTCAAGTGGCCTTGATTTGGAAAAACCCAAAAAGTGGGTGCCGTGGGACCCCTCAGAGCAGCTATGCGCGAGCGCATTTTTCACAAATCCTCTTCCAGTATTTGAAGCAGTTGCAGGCTGAAGCTCTTATTCGTGCATCACATTCACCATATTTAGCGCTAGCTAAGCCCCACTTTTCCAAGCATCTGGACAACTCCTCCAGGAGCAGTGTGTTCAGAAAGAATGGCGATTTGGAGTCGACTTTTTTTCGTCTCGCGCGATATAAATCCTCAGCCCCTCATCAAATTGAGATGTGTAGGCATGTGTAATGTTGACAAGAGTTTGATGTATCGAATGGTGCTTATTCTGTGAGGAAAGATGCACTCTGAGCCGAGTTATGATCTCCCAAATTCGAAATTGCAAAAACCGGCAAAATTTTCCTTACAACCTAATAGATCTCTCTGCACTACTTGGTGCTTTGACTTAATATTTTGAAGTCGGCCGAAATCACCCCTTCCGCTGTCTTTAACTGCCAAGTTTCGATCACAAAAGGCAATGAAGGGTACTCTGTCCAAAGACACAAAATCCTTCGAGGAATACTTTAAGATTTGTCATCCACGTCCTAGCTCCTTCCCTGCATTGATAGTATCTCCACCGTTTTTCAAGAATTTGCTGTTCCAAGGCTGCTTTAATGTAATTTGGGTCTTTTTGAAATGAACAAGAAGTTCGAAGAGGCATTCTTAAGAATGAGAACAGGTATTTCTAGCAAACACAACCCTCATATAGTGTGATCCATAATTCGTGCAACAAATTGTGCGCTACATCCTGTTTCTACCGGACTTCCAGATTTTCAAGGGTTATGTTGATCAGAACCTATTACAATGTTTTTGAAACAGAACCACCAATATTCATGGCTCACTGTTCGTCTAGCATTTCAGGACCTAGCGAAATTGCTAACTGGAGGGGGAATAATAAAAGATACCTAAGCTTCAGATTCATTATGAAGTGGAAATCATATCACAGAATACTATGAAGCCCCCAGCAAAAACGTACTCGATTACAGATTAGCAAACGCAGCGAAAAGAGTGAAATTCAAATATATGCTGCTTATTGCGTAGCGTGAAGGTCCAACAAGCTAGCGTAGTTCTCGACACCGATAGGCAAAGGTCGATATAGAAAAACATTCCTTCATAAAAATATAATGTTCTGTACCTCTGGAGACATGAAGCAACACATAACAACATGAACACCGAACAGAGGAAACCAAGCAACTTCTTCCTAGATACGGGTTACGTATCTAATATATTATTCCGCCACTTGATATACAAAACGCTAGCCGAAAGGAATATCTCAACTCATTAACTGATTTGAGGCTTGACCCTCATTATAATGAGCAACCACTGTGTGATTTTGAAATCCCATAAAATCTTAAAATTCAGTATGTCAACTAGCCATGTGTTTCATAGAGTCCAAGAACAAGCGAAAGTTGTCCTTTAACTTTAGGGAACACCCAACCACAGAAGTAATGGAACAGTTTTGTTAACGAGATCAAGAACCATGTGCATACCTGGCGATGCACATAGGCGTCAATGTGTTAAATGAAATTATTCACTATTTTTCAGTGCTAATTTGCAACCCTATGGTCAAGACATGGTTCCAAGTCTCGACAGAGGAAAAATCAGTCTGGAGGCACTCGCAGCTGCTCACAACATGTATGAGGGCATTACGTGACGCAATGTCTATTACAGCAAAAGCGAGCGGCAAAGAGCCGACGTCTTGAATTCGTTCAATATGAGAGCTTTTGAAACTCTAAGATATCTGACTTTTCTGCGACCACTTCCGTAATCACCGAGGGTTCTGCTGCCCGAGGGCCAGGATGACAGCTGACAATAAATTGTATTTTCTGTTGTGAAAGGCAGAAGTGTGAAGCTTCAACATGAATACTAAGATTTTGAGCGAACTGGATATAGCTAAATTCACTCAAGTTCTTGTAGATCGGGAGTACACAGCAAATCGTATCAGGAGCTGTCTCTCATACAGACTTACCATGAGTCGCTGATTGTCCACATTCCATAACCGAACCCCGTTGTCATTACTAGCGCCGAGAAGAAGTCGCGACTCATGGTCAAAGTCGAGGCGTGTTACTGAATGGTTGCAGCCAACCAATGTGCTCCTGGATTTTAGGAAAAATGAATAAATAAATGAACAAGACTAACAACATGGTATAGAAACAGCCTACACTTTCGAAGGTCTTCCTCGATGATCGACTCTCCACAGACGCACACGTTTATCGCTACCTCCACTGGCAAACATTTCCACGGACAGCCACAAGACATCGTAAACTTCACCGTCGTTTGCCTCCTGGTTATAATCACTTGAACACATCGAAAAAGTTTATGGCGATTATGGTTAACGCACTGCCTTGAACACGATTTCACGAGGTACAGCATCTCCCAAAACGACGTCAGCTATAGGAAGAGTAGATTGTTGCAAGTTTTGTAAACTAGAAAAAGTGAATAAGAAAAGAAAACGAATGAAAACCACAAAACGCGTTTTCATAATAACTACTTCGATGTTCCACTAAACAGCATTCAGAAATGTCGCGCTGAAACTAAACCCTCTCGCTTCTAACCAAAACAACTTTCAATGAAGCCTTGAGTGGACACCTAAGTGTATCGATATAGTTTCGAATACTAATTACAAATATAAAAATCAAAAATGCAAAACGCGGCTGGAAAGCGAATTAGGGGAGTGAAAATTTGCTTGTGACTCATCGGTATTTGCCTGACGTCGCTCGTCAGCACGAGTACTCACAAGGTCACTGTTTTCAGTGATTCCAATTATACTTGCCGTTTGAAACGTAAAGTCAGCCACTTTGCAACACGTCACTTCACGTTACTCAGAATTTTCTGATCCCTGGTGTGATCCAACATCCCACTGGGTTGAATTCACTTTGTGCGTCTGATTGTCGGTCTATGGGTCTGTACGTCCACAAGGTAGCGTTTGTAGTAAGGGAGCCGAGATGGGGAAGGAGCCGCTTGGAAAAGTACGGAAGTTGGTAGCCGCTTGACTGCGACAACCTTGTCGATACCTGGAGGCACCCACTCAGTCCACACAGTGGAAGAGGTATCCCGACTGGGGAGACGGTCGTTTGGCGCGGCCCTTTGGAGCTAATTTGCCAATGGGGCACTGCCAAAGCTCCTCCCCTAAAAAGGCTTAGGTAAATCTGGGAGAGTCCAGACGGCCCATGCCCCCATTGGCAAATTAGCTGCAAGGGCCGCGCCAAACGACATACACCCATCCCGACTGTAATGGATGTAAAAGCAAAAGTATTGATTGTTTGACAAAATCTTGCTACAGGGGGTGCCAACAAAAAGTAATTTTGCTCACGGCTCTCATCCGATCAACTATACAAAACATAGGGAAACGAAGGAGATAAAAGTATTGGGGCAAAATATTCCCGAAATGTTCTTTAAGAATTGGAAGCAACCTGAGACTCACTACTTTCACCTTCATGAAAATAGCCGGCGCAGTCGGGCTTCAGAGCACCTACGGTATCAAACCCGCTTGAAATAGTGGAGCCAGGTTCCGTGATAGGTCTTTTGTGAGAAGCTTCCTGAGGGTTGGCCCTTCGATTCATGGAAGTCATGGAGCCCTACCTGCTCCGACAAAGCTGCTATGATCCGAAGTATCATTTTCCATGCTTCAAACCTGCCTCCGGAGGGGTTTCAGTGGTAATGGCACGTTCTGGTTCCTGGAAACGAAGGGCGCTGGGGATCCGGAAAAACGGACTGTTTTAAAACACCACCCAATATGAATCCCCTCAGGTACCCAGAGTGAACGGACCTTAGCAAGGTTGTGAACGAGGGCGACGAAATTTCGGATTTTGCTCAGTTGGGATGACACATCTTGTTCACTCGGAACAGGCTCTCTTTCCTGCTCGTGCAGAAGGCTGTTACGGAGAATAGTGATAGAGTGAGGTCTGCTCTTTCCCTTGGGGGTGAATACCTCGTCAGAACTTGCTGTTCGACTAAAGTAGGGCTGAAAGTGGAGGAGAGAAAATTACTTTTTTGGCACCTCCTGTACTAAGAAGAAAAGAGGTAGCGATTTGAATTTCAGTGGTATATGTGATCAACGAACATTTCCAATGCATCCCATGATGTGTCCCTGGAATTGGATACAGCATCTTTTGGCTTGAGCACAATGACGACGACGAAGGGAAAACACCTGCTGTAAATCGCACATGACAGTAGTGCAAATCGCTCCATAATTTCATAGAAGTATTATAGTTTTGAAGGAATCAAGTGAATTGTGAACAGTTTCGGTGCCCAGCTTTTGCACTCCAAAACGTTCGGAATGTAATAGGCACACAGTTTGAAATCAGGTAGTCTGGGAGCTTGCTGAGAGACGCTGCAAATCCGTAGTCCAGAAGGTCTGCTGGGAGACGCTGTGGCGAGATTCGAAAATCAGATAAACCCTACGGCATTCGAGTTAAACGATAGAGCAACAGTAACTAAACGATGCCATCCAGAGGCACGTATACCTCTGAGTGATGTCTCGCTTGGGAAACAATACGGACGACTTTCAACAGGACACAGCCCCCTTGGCCAGAAGACGTAGTCAGTGCAGCAGTGGTCTCAGAACCGCCTCCACGACTTCAACACCCCGCAGCAATGACCATCAAGTAGGCCGGATTTACCTCCTAGACTATACTCGTGGAGTACACTGCAGGAGAAAACTTGCACTATTCCTCAAAATTTATTCATTCTGTGGAGTCTACTCTAACGAGTGCTCAGCACGATTTGCACGACGATCACCTGTGGCCGATGACATGTGCTTTCCCTCGCCGTCTTCGCCGTGTACGAGCCAGAAGCGATTCTATAAATTTTGGACACCCATTATGAAATATCTGTCGATCACTTATACTTCGAGTAAAATTCATGCTAATACCTCCGTTCTTGTTCGTATAACTACTAGTTGTGAGACTTTGTCAAACGGTTAATACTTAGGCCGAACCCACTTTTTGCACGTATATAGTGATATTGGGAAGCATTAGAACCATGGAATTTTTGCGCACGATTCCTCTAAGGAATGTAACGATTCCGTAAGTCCACTTACACAGTCTTTAGAAAATGGAGCTTCGACAATGTTGAAAAACTGTTGAGATAGAAATGACTAACACTCTGTCGTCTTTGGAAATGTCCTCACATGCTTGCGCTATTTCTTCCCGTATTCTTTGCTGCTGCCTTCTATAACACCGTTAAAATAGATGCTAATAAAACTCAAAACAGCTGCTGAACATCCTAATTACTGAACTCACTCTTGTTGAAGGTCCACTTCCGTGTTGAAAATATTCGCATGTTGTTCATTGAGATCGCGGATTTTGTTAATTAATACCAGTCTTTCCTGTTGCAAATGTAAAATCTCGCTTGTTTTCGTCTCAAGCAGTGCCTTCAAGCGGGAACGTGAAGGTAAAAAGTGGTCAGATAATATAGGAAAAGTTACGTCGTATTCCGTACCGAGAGCGCTATCCATTCATCATACAATGACTGTTTATCATCGGTTGCTTTTTTGAGAGCACATTCCAATTCACTAATACGGGCATAGAGCTTCCTGTTTTCATGAACCAGTTTGTCTCGCCTTAAGTATAGCACATACAGTAGCGCTCGAAAGTCTTCGGCCAAACACTTTTTGTCATAACTTTTCTTCTACTTGACCAAATGTTACAAAATTTTAATATGTGGTGCCTGAACCTATTGTCAACATTTCCTTCTACTTTAGTGCCGCTTGACTCTTTTCATGGTTTTTCACAAGAATTTACTACAAAACCACCGGAGAAAAGGAAAAGGCTTAGTCAAGAAAAACGGCTTTCCTTTACAAAAATAAAACTAGCAAGCCTTAGAAAACATCAATATTCTGTAGAGAAACCACGACTTTTGATGACAGCGGCACAGCGGGACGGCATAGGGATAGCACTCCAAAAACAAAAAAAAAATTGCATTTAACCACGTAACTTACACTGTTGAGGGCCAAAATAGTATATTTAGTATGCAGTGTCTCCAAGTACAACATACTAAAATTTCTCTTAGATCGGTCCGGTCGCAAAAAAACTTACAAGTGAAAAATCCAAGTGAAAAACCATTTGGACGAAGACTTTTGAGCGCTACTGTATGTGCCTAAGAAACATGCATTAAGAGGTTTTATTGTGTCATCATGATCTAAGTCTAATGCCTCATTGGCTAGCTGCAACGAGGATCAAACTCAAGAGTGCGTACACCGCTTGACGCGCTGCACAGATACACAAAAAAGCCGCCTTCACACTACATGCCTCAAATGCACCCGGTACGTCACAGATATCCCTGGAGCCGGTTCGCGATGCCAACTACGACTTGTGTTTGTACGCTGTCCCAGAATTGACGATGTAGGGATCTACCAATTCTTACTACCTTTTCTGCCGTAACTATATCTGAAACATCAAAAAAAAAAAACGAAGTACGAAACGTATGTGTTATTCAGATGATGGAGACTAAAAATATTGAGAACGGACGCACTCTTTCGTGACAACGTTGAGGGCAGCATCGTGTTGATCGAGCTTTCGATTGGCTTCAATGAGTGACTGATCGTTACGACTTTTCTGTTTGTACACCTCAGCAAGCTCTTCGCGCAACTGCTTCAGTTCTAAGGGTGATGAGTGCAAAGTAGCGGTACTGAAAATAATCACAGATTCGAAAAAAGTCGATGGGAGAAATTCGATTCGTGGGCGATACGTTGCAGGAAGCATTGTTTCGCCTGTGTTGTCACGTGAGTTGTCCTCCTAGAACTTAATCTCGCCAACCTCCTGGTTTCCATTCACCTAGCACTACGTATTATAAAGCCTGTAGAAGGAACAGCCTGGTGTGGTGCAAGAGGAGCAATTCAGCGTCACGCCGAGCTAATTTTCACAGTGACAGCCTGCAGTTGATAGGGATCTGTAGTTATCAAGCCTTCTTCTGTGCTTTTGACACCCCTCCCTATTTTTTCATACTTCTTCCGCATTTGACTGGAACGAACTGCATAGTTCAAAATAGTACAGTATTTCAGCCAAGATTTCTTGAGGAACTCTGTTATTACAAAATGAAATATTCGTGTTAATTGTTCGAAAGCATTCAATTCAAAAAGGGAAAAGATAGCAGTGATTCATTTATTTTTATACTCCATAAGTTTCAAAAAGCCACTTTCGCAACACCCTTTGACCAGCCATTGCATCGACTACAGCCATTATAACATGATTGTCCTCTCGAACGAGTAGAAACAGAAAAGCAGAAAATAATTCGAAGGAACAAATGCCAAGGAATCTGATTTTGAGCGGAAAACGGTACGCGTAAGACAGGTCCGACATGTGGCTGACAGAGTTCGCCTTTCTGAACACCCACCCGCCTTACATCCAAGAGTTCCTCTCACAACCTCGTCGAGCTTCCGCTTCATCGACGTGGCAGCACTACAAACAAACTTGCCGCATCGTGGTTACAAATACTCAACTCTATTATCTCTCTGTAGCATGGGTCTCTCGCTTCTCTGACATTGTGCTTCTCATCCGATGACAAAATTTGCCATTGTTGAACGTCCAACGTGCGCAAAGCTTGAATCCACCTTTGTTTGTGCTACATGCGCCTGTCGTCTAAGACTGCTGCGCACCCAAAATGGAGGATTTTCAGATAAAAGCAGCAGATGCAGACGGTTGCTAATGATGTACGCTATAAGTAGTTCCTTACATCGACTCCTCATTCACCATGATGACGCAGATGCGCCACAGGAAACCCCGATAATCCGACTCGGCCGCAAGTGGGTTCGTTCTGAAGGTGCTAAGCATAGAAACAGTATAATGTAGCGCACACTCCAATCTCGCCGCTGAAAACAGCATGGTTTGTTAGCATTGCGGTCGCAATGGCGCAGAAATGGAGATTCAATCATTTGCTTCAGGTGTCCAACTATATAAGAGTGATTCATTACTAGACTGAATTATTAGGTTGGTGAAAAAGTCCTGGGACACCAATTTCAAAAAAAAGTTAAAATTCGAAAAAAGGATCCGTGGGCCGATCGACGTTATAGATCAATAGACACACGATCGTAGATAACACTGAACTAACGATCAATTTTTCCGAGGTCTATATAAGCAGTATTGATCCAGTTGAAGAGCACTAATGGCTTCCATTGACCAGCGCGCCCTTCGAGCTGTAATCCTCATTCGATTTCCGATCAAGGACTTTCTGGGAAGGATCGTTACATGGGATGAATCCTGAGTCTTCTACGCGAATCATAGCAGGAAAGCTCAGTGGCTTCTCCAAGGAGAAGCGGCTCCAACTCAATCGAAGACAGACACCCATCAAAAAAAAAGTGATGCTGTGCTGTTGGTGGGACTCACAGGGAACGCCTACCACGAATTTCTCGAGAGTGGTACCACAGCGACCGCAAGCATCTACTCTAATCAACTACAGAAGTGGAGCGAGGCAATGCAACAAAAGCGGCCAGGACGGAACAAAGTTTACTTTCTTCATGACAACGCACGCCCTCATGTTGCAAGAATGTCTCGGGAGAAGTTGGAGGAGCTTGAATGGGAAGTACTGCCTCACCCTCTATATTCACCCAACCTTGCCCCTTCCGATTATCACCTATTTAGGGCCCTCAAACAAAATCTCAGAGATAAGGAATTTAATAATCAAGCTCAACTCGAATCGGAGGTGACCCGCTTCTTCGACTCACAACCAGCTTCCTTCTGGAGGAAAGGTATTTGTGATACAAGAACGAAAATTCAGGTCGGTTACTCGTCTCCCACAGTAAGCCTGACGTCAAAGAAAATCTTTTCAGCCGTAGCGCCACTACGGAACATCGGATTAGACGACAATCTAATAAATCCTTCGCACTTCCACCATTTCCTTTTTTATTGTGCACATCATATATGTGATGTATATCGGATAAGTTCGATAATCACGAATGTCATAAGCTAGTGTGTTGTTTATACTGTACTATGGTAGTGTTTTTAAGTCAATCACTTTATTTGATACTTTGTGAAACGCTGGAAAGGTGGGCACTATTCTTCATAGCTCAGATTTGAGGTCAGTTGAAAAGGAGGAGGCGCAACCTTTCACCGACATTGAAGCTCCTTCCCTCCCAGGGATTTAGCTGAAATTCATATCCACTCCTTCTACATGAAAAAGCATCTGTCAAAGCATCTGTCTAACTTGCTTCAGCCTTAGCCCAGGGAGGGAAAGAAGCTTTGATGTCGGCGAAAATTTTGCGTTTCCCCACTTTAACTTACCCCAATTCAGTACGCAAGCGAATATGATTATTCATTCGAATTTGTGAGACCTTACGTGTGAGCAAAACTCGTACCACAGCAGATTACATGCATTGAGGTGAAGTGTTTTCATCCGCTACAACATAGTTGTTTGAATTGGGATTCATTCCTGCAAAACAGGAGTAGTGAAGTATTTCTCAATTCTGCCGCAAACACAGGAAAAGTACGCAAAAGCATAGAAATTGCCTTTTATCGGTTCAGAAGAGGTAATCGCTGTCCTCAAAGAGAGTGTAGAAAACAGAGAAAAAGACCACAGTTGTAGCCCTTCTGAAGGGAAAATTGTGTACTGATCATCATTGTTATAAAAAACTTGTGATCACCATTCTACAATCAGTGACGGTGCTACCATAGATCAGGCTTATTCTCGATCAAGTTATTGAAATTAGTATATTCCTTAGTATTTTCAATCACAGGTGTATCGCAAGTCAATATAGAACTCTTAGTCGTTATAGCACAATATAAATCTGTGCGGTGGTTTATGATATTTGGTAATATCGAACTACTCCGAGATCATCACTTAAATGATGTGCACAACAAAAAGGGAAACGGTGAAGGAGCGATGGATTTCTTAGATCGACGTCTAATCCGATGTTCTATAGCCGCACTACGGCTGAAAGGATTTTCTTTGACGTCAGGGTTACTGTGGGAGACGAGTAACCGACCTGAATTTCCGTTCTTGTATTCGTGATCTGCCCAAAAAATGGCAAAGTGTTATCGATGGAGAAAGTGATTACTTTGTGATTTGAAATGACGTTGAAATAAAGTTTTTAAAAATTGAAAGAAAAGTTCTCAGTGTCCCAGGACTTTTTCACCAACCTAATAGATTCCCTGGCTTTGTTATGATAAACTCGTATTACACATGTATTTAGCCGACAGCTACAACACGCATTTTTTGATCGCATGAACGTGAGCATTCTTTTCTCCGCGTGCAGTACCGTCATATAGACTTCATGAAAGTCAAAAAAGATGATGAAGCTCTCGAAGGTAAGGATCCATTTGACTTCAAAGTCCCTCTACAAATTTTGGAAAAGATTTCCCAGAAGCGATGTGCTACTTATTTTGGGTACTCTATGAAACATACGGCAATAATCAATCCGAAAAAACTCTACAGTGAACATAAAACATGATGCTGATTGAAAGTAGGTAAAGTTCCACGAGAGTTTCAGTTTTTTCCAAACAAAAAATGAGCCGAAATAAATCACTCGCCGACACTAAAACCTTATCCCACGTGAAGGATGAGCGTCGAGAGCGTATACACTCCCGCACATAGGCACATAAAACTGGCGCTGTGGGCAATGCGTCAATGGTTTTGTTGCAGTCATTGGCCCTGGCCTGGGATTACTATGGGCTACTGAGACTTCCTTTAATTTCTCACACAGACAGGGTCAAAGGTACTAGTATACAGCGCGAACGAGTTGTTGAAGGTGTTCATTGGCTAACTCCTCGTGGGATATGGAAGATACATGATATCATGATATTCTCCTCAAGCCCCGTGTTTGATATCCATATGCCGTGACTATGCGATAAATCTTAAACCTGTCAACTAAGGCCGACGTCAGACTTCACGATTTTGCGTGATTGCACCTTCGCATGTGATTGTGCAGCGTTGAGATTCTGCGATGGTGCGTCTTTGCAAGAGTCGCGATACCGCGGAATCGAAAATCACGAAGTCTCCATCGGCCTGAGCTTTCTTTCTGACGACATGACCCTCCATGTCGTGGCCTTACCGCTCTTTACCATCCCACATGGACGATAACGTGCTAGCTAGGACTGGGATCCCACAACCCTACGTGACAGTTTGTCGAAGAACAATGAAGAACATGACATGAAAGTAATACATAAAATTAATGAAATTTGAAGCCATAGTTATGAAGCGCAACGAGATCACAGCTTAGAGACACCGCAAGGGGCATATTTGGCAGACTGCGGAATATGAAAGTAGGGGTGTTCAGCAATGTAACGGTAGAGAAAGAACGAGACAAAACGGCGGAACCCAGAAATGAGAACCCGAAAACCACCCTTGTTCCTAGCACTCCTCTGCGCCACCAGCCAGGGTAGACTGCAGATGGGCAAAGATGCTAAATCAGCCGCATGCGAAGGTCGTCCACCCTTCGCCGGCAACTCCTACACTCCTGCGGGCGTCTGTCCTGTAGGCCCCCTGCAGCTATTAGGTTGGTGAGAAAGTCCCGGGACACTGAGAACTTTTCTTCCAATTTTCAAAAACTTCATTTCGACGTCATTTCAAATTACAAAGTAATCACCTTCTGCATCGATAATACTTTGCCATTTTTTGGGCAGATCACGAATACCTTTCCTCCAGAAGGAAGCTGGTTGTGAGTCGAAGAAGCGGGTCACCTCCGATTCAAGTTGAGCTTGATCATTAAATTCCTTATCTCTGAGATTTTGTTTGAGGGCCCTAAATAGGTGATAATCGGAAGGGGCAAGGTTGGGCGAATATGGAGGGTGAGGCAGTACTTCCCATCCAAGCTCCTCCAACTTCTCCCGAGACATTCTTGCAACATGAGGGCGTGCGTTGTCATGAAGAAAGTAAACTTTGCGTCCTGGCCGCTTTTGTTGCATTGCCTCGCTCAACTTCTGCAGCTGATTAGAGTAGATGCTTGCGGTACTGTGGTACCACTTCCGAGAAATTCGTGGTAGAGAATTCCTTGTGAGTCCCACCAACAGCACAGCATCACCTTTTTTTGATGGGTGTCTGTCTTCGATTGAGTCGGAGCCGCTTCTCCTTGGGGAAACCACTGAGCTTTCCTGCTATGATTCGCGTAGAAGACCCAGGATTCATCCGCTGTAACGACCCTTCCCAGAAAGTCCTTGATCCGGAATCGAATGAGGAGAGACTGAACTTAGCCACCTACAACCATCTGCACAAAAAAAGTCCGGATTGCTTATATAGACCTCGGCAAAATTGATCGTTAGATCAGTGTTATCTACCATCGTGTGGCTATTGATCTATAACGTCGATCGGCCCACGGATACTTTTTTCGAATTTTAACTTTTTTTTTGAGATTGGTGTCCCAGCACTTTTTCACCAACCTAATAATTTGCCATTGGGACATATGGGCCATAGTTGCCACCCTAACGCTTACCATCCGACGCATGTTCTGCTTCAGACAACTTTCCACATCACCGAGCCCTCAGATTTTGGTAATTGATAACTACCACATTAAGAACCTTGTTAAATAAACACTGCAAACTACTGAAAAGTAACTTATATCAGAATCCCAAAATAATTGAAATACAACCATCTAGGACTAAACAAGTAGTGTTTCCTATTGTTCAAAAAGTAGAGGAGACGGAAAGAAACCGAAAGAAGGGAAAATGACCAGAATCCACACATAGTTCACCAGTCGAAGAGAATCAGGCTCTCAAAAGTCGATAATTTTCAATGTTTGTTTAGTGGTCCTCTATGTGGTAATTACCAATTGCGAATATCTGAGTTCGGTGATTTGAACAAGTTGTGAGTTGCAGAAGATGCGGTGGATGGTGGGCGTCAGCGTGGGGTGTGTATAAAGTGGTACAAATGACTTTCTTCGCATCTAATGTGCGAAGAAGTAATTACGCTTCGCACCTAATGTGCGAAGAAGTAATTAACGAGGGGCGAGAATATGAGGTCACTCAACTATGTAGGTTGCCCACAACAGCCCCCGAAAGAAAAATGATATGAGTAAAGGAAGCCAGAAGTGAATGAATTTTCTTACCGAGTACTACATGCCGTTTCAAATATTTATTATATATTTATTACAAGTGATACATGAAGACAGAGCAAATCAAATTTAGATTTAAATAAAGAAATTTTTGGTTCTGTAAACAGGTCATATAACTTTGTTAGTAACATATTTAGATATTTTTATGCAATATGCCTTTACTTTCACCTTTACACTAAAGCCAAATTCCGTGACCTTTGAGTTTATATTCCTACAAGGGTTATTGACTGAATACGATGTGTGTTCACAAAGTGAAGCTCTTTTTTGCCCTGTAACACAGAATATAAATTTCATTTACTCCTGGCTTCCTTTGCTCATATTATTTTCATTCGGTGGCTGTTGTGGGCAACTTTCATAATAGAGTGACCTCAGATTCTCGCCCCTTGTAATTACTTCTTCACACATTAGGTGCGAAGAAAGTCACACGTACCACTTTATACACACCCGTCAGCGTGGCATCTACAGCCCATGTGCGCCATTAGCAAATTAGCTGCAAAGGGCCGCGTCTAAGGAACGTCTCCCTTGCAGGACCGCACGCCCCAAGCTGCGCTTTTTCAATGCGGGTTTTGCCACACATCTCCTCTTCAGAAGTAGGTTTATTTTCACAGAAGTGTATTCACAATTCTCAGATTCTCTTACCCCTACCAGGCTTTTAATAGATGTTCCACTCCATAATCCTCCTTGTAATGACAGTGATGACAGATTATGATGAAAACAACCTACTCTGCTGTGTCCGGCGCACCACGACTGTCGAATCTCCTTCGTATACGGATCAACTCATCGGACATTAAGCTATCTAAAGGACACTGGCAGCTATTTATTACAAGTGGCAGGTAAGTCAGTAAATGCAGGGCGAACAGATTCACGGCTTAGTTCAAGGACCTCCGATCGTTCGAGACCATGCCGAGCTTTCTTAACTTTAGGCCGCTGTCGGACTTCCCGCTTTTGTGATTCTGCGTTTTTGCGGCGCGTACTTTCGCACGCGATACTGCGACCTTGAGATGTTGCACTGCCGCAACGTCGCATGCGGAGCCGCGACACCGCAAAATCACAGAATCACAAAATCGCGAAGTCTCGGCGACTTCAGACCGCTTTTCTTTTCGTAACATGCCAATGTAAAACAGGTGCTGTGTGAGTTAGGGGGGGCCAGCGCACTGTGCTCTGCGTCTCTAACGCTACGCTAGGAGCGCAGAGAAGTCATAGCGCTAGCCGAATCGGGTTCGAATTCTGCATAAAAAACGATACTTATGAAGCAAATTCGTGCTTTTTGTCCATCCTATGTTAGCCTAAGCCTTGGGGGAGGAGATTCCCTTCCCTAGGCTTAAGCGAATACGCGTAATTGGTTGTTTAGTCTAGTTGAAGAGAATTTTCCGTAATACAGTAGTGGAAGAATAATTCAGTCGTTTTCTCAGTTAGTTAGCTATATTCAGGCAGAAAATGACCTTGAAAGGGCCTATAAACAGAAATTGGGGGCAAATTATGCTTTTGTCGAGTGCCCCCCCCCCTAACTCACATAGCACCGTAAAACATTTGAACAATACAGTTAGCATGAAGTATGTGAAAAGCTCTGTGTGAATGACCAAACCAAGCTGTGTTATATGGATGACATTAATGCGTCATTACGTATACCAGGGGAAAATGTCCTCCTGAGGGTTTGAACAGATTATCGTATCACTTTCCGAAAAGGCTTAAGAACTCAGAATGACATCCCACATACAATGTCTACGATTTTTTTTCTGGAGAGTTCATAAGCACCAACTCTTTTTCGGATAGCCACGATCCCGACTATTCATTGCAACTTCGTAATAATCAGGAATGACTATATCGAAAGGGCAGCAGTACACTAAATATTGTGTGCATCCGCTCCCTTGTCTGACTTGTAATTTATAGCACTCTTATAACCTTATAATTCTAGTAACCCTATAAATACTAACTCATGAACTTTATAAATACTAACTCTAATTATCTTGCGAATACCTTAAGTTATACTTACAACAGAAATGCCAGAGAGATATTAGTCTTTCTCTTCCTATCTCTTTTTCTCACGATTCGCTCTCTTATATAAGAGTGAAGTAATTTCTCTCTTCCCGTATCACACCCACATATCTTTCAGCTCAACAGAGAGCTAACTTCAGCATGAACGTAGGGTACGTAGTTCCAAGCGACGTAAATTTCGTGGCGTAGTTGCAAGCTAGCATCGGATCTGACGCCGAATGAAACCGACAATGCTCCCTGTACAATCCCATAAATATAATAACTCGTTATTTGACTGAGACGAACTGTTCGAAAGATTTTAGTATGTTGATATAGGCTTATGACGCCTGACCTGCCTTCAGCTTGTTTCCAAAAAATGCGATATACTTGCTCCGATTGCGGTAGTTATGAAGGCAGCATAACAAACACTCTCTTCTCTTAACATGGTAGTCGGAGAACAGTGAGAGGGTTCATAGAGGGAAGAGCGATCTGTGGGTATCTTCGAAAGCAGCACGCACTACATATGTGAGGAATGTGACCGGTTTACTTCGTAGAACTTTGCTTCAAGAGGTAATTCATTAAATATATTCATATTCCGGCCAAATACCGTGAGGTAGGTGGCGCACATATCCGCGCTGTCTATCTCCTCCCTATCGTCCATCCCTCGTACCTATTACCTTCCTGCAACATCAGTCCAAAACGCATTTATGTAAAACACCAGACGCCAAGAACAGTAAAGTCCCCCCGTTCTACACCTACATAAGCAACGAGGCCGCGCCATGGGAGCCCTAATTTGCACTGTCCAGGAAGTAAGACTCCGATTCCCAGCACGTGAGGCATTAGCTTCGCATATTCGGCATAAAGTCTGGAGTGAAGTGTGAGTGCGCTGCTAGTTAATCGCGCCTCTAAGGATATTAAAGCCCTTCGTTCATACTGAAGTTAGCTCATTGTTCAGCACAAAGCAGTTTCTTTCGTTTTCCGATTTCCAAAATCTCCTCGTCAACAAAAGGATGAGCCCTACAGTCCAGCTCTTATTCTGTTACGTGAACACCACATACCCCAAATTTCATAGGGAATCTTTACACACTTTCATTGGTTCCTTTTTCTCCAACGAAAATTGCCACGGCGTGTCAGACTTCAAATCGGTCTTGAAGCTACGGCATGGCACGGTACCAGAGCGATGTTGGAGATTGTATAGCCGTAAATTTGTCTACTTTCTATTCTCCACTCAATGAATTGCAAAAACAGAAAAAGGAGGAAACGGTACAAGTATTGCATAGTGCAATTCGAGGACCAACACATACAGTTCTTGAAGATGGCAGCCCACGGCCGGACACTAGCATTCCTCGCTTCGAGACTGCTCAGAATCTGCTCACGGAAATTCCCAGAAGAAGTTGACGGACGATATTCCATCTCTGAAAAGCCGATGAAAGAATAAGTATACAAGGAAGTTCGGAATTTCCAATGCTCCGTGCAATCATAATCGGCATTAGGTCACAATTAATTGATATGTGATACAAATCAGCCAGATGCATCTTTGAAAATAAAACAGTGGATAAAATCCCTTACTTTTCATCCATCATTCGAAACACTCATGGTTATCTTACTATATGAAATCGGCTATAAATGCCTATGTGCGTGTGTTTGTGAGGGTATCATGTAAAAGCACCTTCGCTCACACCTGCAATTACGTACTTCCGACGACTACCGTAACGAAACGCCTAAAGAAATCGCTTCAGAAGCACGACTTTCGTTTAAGGAACAAATCGCCTTCGTTTCATCGTGCCCTACAGTGAACGGCATTGAACTGCATCTCGATGGTCGAATCAACATGCGAGTACCATAAGTCATTTACAGTTCACATGGACCAACAAGTTTTCTGGTGTCTTAATGATGGGTTTGAACTGACTTATTTCTTGCATTCTTCATAGAGGATACAGAACGATAGGAGATCGAAAGAGTTTCCAGGTTTCAAACAAAACATCAGCACCCATCATCTGGTAGGATCATCATTTTGTGCACTCAAGTATCTTTTTTTTGCCCTCCTTCCTTCCCCCCACCCACTTTAATTGACCCGTGATGAGATATGCAGTGGTAAACTACCGGATTATCAACCACCAAACCACCAAGCCCTCAGCAAGTGGACATACTCCATACTCCAATACAATAGCAACGGAGTATTTCGTCCGCTAGACTACGTGAAATCCCGGGTAATGATTGTTATGTGTGGCGAGATCATGCGATATGCACTTCATCGATATCAGTAAGTCAGTATGGCCATTTCCGCATTACATAATTCTACCGTGCATTGCGCAGTACTATACGATAGGCAGACTAGTTTTGAAAAATTGAAAACGTGATGAAGCACAAGAACCCCGTGCCGTCCGATATATACCACTCTAGGGTAACTCATCTTCCATAACCAACGCACAACTTGACCGGCTTAGAAAAGCGCGAACTTTCTCGCTCCTAATCCGTTTGCGCTTGAAACTGCCGTGCCGAGAAAGAGCACAAAGAGGGAGCTCTCTCGCCACCGTTGTCCGAATATGACGCGACGATCCTCATCCCTTTCTCCACAAGTGTTGCGTGAGCTGTATTCTAGAAGCGACTGGAATGCAACTGAACCTTTGGCGCACCAGGGAAAAACGTGTCGTTGTAAACGAGCTATCGCAACTCCCAACATGGTGTATTCGCTAAGGACGGCTAGGAATAGCTCTCAGCAACATCTATCGATTATTGCATGGACTGCAATAATAGTGAACGAACGTAGAAGGAATGGTGTTTTATTTGTGGACGTCATTTGCAGCGCGGTATGTGGAGCACGAACAATACACAGTGCTTACGGCTGCTGACTAAGATCGTATCTAAACCTAAGGTGCGACAGCGCGGGCGGTCGCGTGCGCATCGTTACTGGGGCGCGCTAAGCAGCGCCGTACTGAGTGTAGGAGTCTCCTTGGATGCTTTCTTTGCATCTGATATCTCGTTGTAATCTGCATTACTCGTAAATCGTTCGTCATATCGACCGTTGACGATAACCCCTCGTATTTCACAACGTAACTGACCATTTTCGCACTATTGATTTCACGGCTTCATTTGTTGAAGAATGCATATAAATGTCTGGATTCGATCCACTCACGTATTTTGAACACCTCCCTTTATCCGGTACTGATATAGATGGTGGGGGACACTCCACTCTGCTCGGCGTCCGACGCTATTTCGCCTAGGTTTTTAGCCTAAGCCTTACTTTGGAGGGAAGCCTCTACCCTGCCCCCTGAAGGAAGGCTTAGGTAAAAATATACAGTTGAGCGCTTAAATTGATAATTGTAGGTCGGTTTCGACTGAGGGACGACAGCGCAACAGTGAGGCCCTACTCCCACAACTTAATTAGCACCACTGCACTTGCTTTTATGGTGTTCTGAGGACGGATGATTGATGGAACAGACCATTTCCATTTAGTGATTGAATATAGTGCGCACAAAAGTGAGACTCGGAGTGTTGCTTTTTCAAATAAGGAAGTCGTGAAATGTCAGTTCTTTTGATCCTTTTCACATAACTAGCTGCTGATCACTGGTGATCTGGTTATTGGCCGTTGAAATATCGAAAGAAATAGAAATATCTCCCTCATCTAGACTTTTTATAGCGCCTAATATAGTTAACTACACGAAATAGACAACAAGTGTGAGTTGATTCGAGCATCTACGTCGAAATCGCTACGGCGCCACGCAATCCCTTTTTTTTTAAAAGTTTGGCGCGCCCCAACAACGATGCGCACGCGACCGCCCGCGCTGTCGCACCTTAGGTTTAGATACGATCGCTGACTAAAGGGTCAAATATGCTGGCGCTGTATCAGAAACCTTGTTGGTTTTTTGTGTTTAGATCTGCTTCAGCTTTTTCCATATTCGCGAGAAGTTGAGCCTGTGTAGATTTTTGAAAGTCATCTTTTCAGCGATTACTGCTCCATTACTTTTTCAATGAGCAGTGTGACCGTACTTTGTCCAAACGCTAGGAGATGCCCTGTGAAGGTAACGCCCACAATGCTGATGAGGCAGGTTCGTGCTTCAAAAGTTTTGTTTTGTCTTATGCATCCGTGACGCTCATCCAGTTTGGATAGCGATGTATCAACTTTTTCCTTGCGCCACCGTGGGATGGTACAAGGGTCGGCCGATTTTGAACACATTTTTTCATGCGCTCATTCTCTTCTCTCTCATGTCCAAGCCCTATGCGGTGGGGACAGAATTGGGCAACCCTCTAAGAGCTTCTTTCCTTCTTAGGCTCAGATAAAATCCACACTCACAATCATTTCTTCTTGTCGTCCCACTCTTCCTCCTTCTCCCCCCCCCCCCTCTTATTGTCTTCTCTGGCGGTGCTAAGATGTAGATTTGAATGCATCAGCTCGAAATGTCCTCCGTACCAACATGGCACCTATGTTGGGTCAATTAACGTCGGGAGGGAGGTGTGGCGGTTCAGTGGATTTTATTATGAGGCAGAATAGACGAGATAATGATATATTTATCTGATAGAGACAGGTAAGACCAACGTCTTGCTCGTGACGTTGGAAAAGAAGCGAATGCGGCCCACTATCTTGTGGGGCCGTTGACCCTATGGATCATAAGTACGGACGCCCGTATAGAACGTCGTCTCAGACAGCGAGACGACGAGGGATCGTCATGGTAGACGACGATAGGAGGGGGAGACGCAAAATTTTCACCGACTTCAAAGCTCCTCCCCCTCCTTAGGCTTACGCTAAAACAAATGAGACAGACTTTTGGCCTTAGAGGCTTTAACAGATGCTTTTTATTGTAGGAAGAGGGGATACGAATCTCAGCCTAACCCTAGGAGGGAAGAAGCATTGACTTCGGTGAACTGTCGCCGGCGGTGAGTCCGGTGTCTTCTCCGCACTTCAGTTTCCCCTATGTCCATATCTTGTTTCACTACAGTTCAGCACAGTTCTTACTTCGTCGATTCATCTTGGAACTCAAACTGAACAATAGCTCTAGTGATCGCGGTGTAATCAAGCACTCGAGCGAAGCGCAGTTTCATGTGCATCACTCTTTCTGGACGAGCTGAAGGAGTTCGATGCGTAATTTCTCCTACGTTGCTAAGTTTCTGTTGCGGTAGTATGCTTTTCTCACCGTAGAAATTTTCAGTAAAGAGGGTGATCATGAAGTACAGAAAGTTTCATTTCCTCCTGTCTTATTGCCATCACATTACGGAAATTGTAAAAGGTTTCGATTGTACCTTTTTCTCTGAGCTCATAGTTTCAGAATTAACGAAAAAGGTTGGATAGATATCGATCGATTTTCTGCTGATTCCATTGATGCCGCTTAGTTCATCACTGTGGATCGCTTCTAAAAGTAGTGCTAGAAATATAAGCTGTTGAGAAACTGGCAAAATCTCTAGGTTCAGGTGCTAGATGAAGTGTGCTTGAAGAATGGGTTCGATGCAGAAGAGTACCAGCTTTCGAATCAAAACCGTAATGTTGATCTTGCATTACCTTTCAGGTACGTGTTTACATTTTTATTTCACGTCGCAATATGCTCTGCCTTTGCCGTTCTTCTTTCCTTCCCCACTGGATCATTCCGTACATAATGTAGTCTTTCAAACTGGAAAATTTTCTTTATGATTATAGCTTTGTGCGTTTTATCTCACCAGTTTGGTTGTTGTACAGTACCGCATGTACAAAAGGTTCATTCAGTGGGAGCTGTTCTACTGAAGCGCTTCAGACTACCACCTGTGGAAACTCGACCTTAGTGTTTAATCTGCGGACGAGCGTCCAGGGTAAGCCGACACCACGTCTTGCTATTAGATCGTGGCAAAAATAATGACCGTTTTGTAGCAGATATTTCAAAATATCATAACTCGCTTCTAAGTGTTGTATGCAATCAAAATAACGACCAAAAAAATCAACACATTTCTGTCAACGAGAAGGCAGTTAAGATATTCCGGCAGCAGGCGGGGTCATTTGTCAGGTTTTTTTATCTTCCGAGTTTTCTTCGAATGACGTGTTACAGTTCCGAAGTCAATTCCCAGCTCTTCAGCAATATCCCTTGTGGATGCTCTTGGGTTGGCTTCTATCTGCGTCTTCTACTCGTCGTCCGCAACTTCCAGTGGCCGACCGCGCCCCTCCTGATTTTCCAGGTTGAAGTCTCCATTTCGGAATTTGTCGAACCACCTACGGGTGGTGCGCTCATTTGTAGACCTTCGCCCCATGCGTTAGTGATATTCGTAGCTGCTCCTGCAGCAATACGGCCGTGTTTGTACTCGTGAAGCATGATGAGTCGGATTTCGCGTTTCGACAACATGTTCGGGGCTGACCCAAAATCGTAGAAGAAATGATGGTAGAGAAACGGAAAAATTCGCACGATAGGTTGAAAAATGTGCTTCCGAACGAAATATTAAATTACTATATTTGCCTAACTTTCAAAGAGTTATGATCAGTGGAACATAGCAGGTGCGAAAACGGTCATTATTTTTGTCACGACCTAATATTTTGCAATATCACAACTCCGCACTCGGAGACACCCTATGACAGTATTTAAGCGCTGCAAATCGCCTGCGAAAGTGCGACACTGCAATATCGCAAAATCCTCCAGTCTGAAGTCGGCCAACAGCTTCCATCATTTCCTTCAAATGGTCACCTTTCGAGTTCGTTGGCTTCTAGTGGCCCCATCATTTTCTACAGCTGTCACTGGGGACTAAACCTTGCAGGACGCTTTGGATTTGTCCTTTTAATAGCCGCCCATATTTTGTTATTTTCACAAGGCCGCTTTCGGAGTACGGAGCCTAAGTGTATCCTTCACCATGTCTATGTCATACTCGAGTCGACGCATTTCTTCGAAACTTTTGGTTGCCCAGTGCTAATGGCTAAACCGTGTTTTTCTAGTAATAACGAGCGCCTTAAATCAGGTTTCGGAAGTTCTAGAACTTTATATGTAGAAGAAAACACGGGATGCTCCCGGCAGTGTTTATTTAGATCGTGTAAACAATCAGAAAAGATATCCTGAAAGCGTAAGGGGTTACCTCTCGTGCGAAACGGCGAGGACTTTTTGTACGACCTAGTAATCGTGTCATTGTTGCTTTGAGCGACTCTTCATAATTCTTCTTGTTCATCTCCATATACCTAGTTTTCCTTTTTCTATCTTTTTCGCTCTCCTTACTTCTGCATCATTATGCGTAACTTTGCCTCTTTTCTGCTTTAGCCTTTTCCAACCTTTCTCTCCTTGGACTCCTCTTCTACTAATTCTGCGCGCATCTGTCCTCTCGTGGCACGCAGATTCCACCTTTTTGCATGATTTCGGGAGCTATCGATTGCGCAGAGGTGTTTGGCTTTTGGAACTTGTTATGACTGCTGCAGGCTGACCGGTTTACCGAACAATGCTACTCTTGAGATGGTTTATGTCGCGAGAAGTGCGTTGAAGCCGAAGGCCACGATAGCCCTGCAGGTAACGACCCCATTCTAAAGGTTTTTGCAACAACTCACACTTGCTCTCATTTGACTTACTTCCTTTTTGTGTATGCGCAAAACATTTAAGCTTCCGAACGGATCAAGGTTGGAGAATGAGTTTCCAATTTCAACATCCCTGTATGAGGTGCTAGCGTTTTTCTCACAACTTTGCGACGAAGATCTGACAGCCACCAGCAGTTCATCTACGCCTACGTGTAGCTATATGAATCGACAGGTAACATCGACTCACCGTTTTACCCATCGGCTACAGTGCTTTTTAAATGTGTGTCGCTCACGAAACTGTGCTAATGTTTCGTGATATGCAGCCGGGGCTCGGTTGGGTCCCATGGTTCCAGGTGACATTTTTTCGCATAGTTGTCCTTCTTCATCTTATCGACCATCGCGTGACCCAGTTGTGAAGCTTTCAAATACTGATGAAGTTGAAAGAAGTAAGCGAACCTTTCATGGAAGGAATTGTCCACGGGAAAGTGACTTCTCCCGTTTACCCATATACAGGGGGCGCCATAAAAAAAGTAAATTTTTCTCCTCCACTTTTAGCACTGTATTAGTCGAACATCAGCTGATTTTGACGAGGTATTTTCATCACTTAAGCTAAGAGCAGACCTCTCTCTATCGCTATATTCTGTAACGCCTTCTGCACGAGCAGGAACGGGAGCTGCTTCCGAGTAAATAAGATGTGCCACCCAACTGGGCAAAATCCGAAATTTCGTAGCCTCGTTCACCACCTTGCTAAGGTCCGTTCACTCTGAGTACCTAAGGGGATTCATATTGTGTGGTGTTCTTGAACATTCCGTTTTTCCCGGGTTCCCAGCGCCCTTCGTTTCCAAGAACCAGAACGTGTCATTACCACTGAAACCCCTCTGGAATCAGGTTAGAGGCACGCAAAATGATACTTCGGATCACAGCTGCGTCATCCTAGTAGCGAGAGCTTTGTGACTTTTATGAACTTAAGGGTCACTCCCCAGGGGGCTTCTCACAAGAGACGTGCCAGGGCAGGTGTCTCTGCTGTTCTGGGCTGACCATAATGCCGCAGGTGCTCTATAGCCCGACTGTGCCGAGTGAAGGCTCCATATTTTCATGACGGTGAAAGTAGTGAGCCACAGCTTGTTCCTGCTTCCAGAGAAATAATTGGGAATATTTTGCCCCAGCTCTTTTGTCTCTTTCTTTACATTCCGTCTTGTACACTTGGCGGATGTGAGCCGCGAGCAAAATTACTCTTTTTTGACACCCCTGTATTTATGTTGTGTTTGCTTAATAAGGGCAGCATACAAAGTTCCACGCGAAGAAGTGAGAATTCGGCTTAGATAGAGCTCCCCAAATTCTCAGCCGGGTGGGCGGAGTCTCCGAGTAAAAGCCCCGTCCCTTTTCCGCCGCGGTTGGGTTCCTACAGTGCGTCTCCCGACGGGGTGGGCACTTGCTCGGAAGTCCCTCTCACCCGGCCCAGATTCTATGGCGCTGTATCTTAGCCGGATTCACATTTTTGTGCGTGAAACCTTCCATGCGGCGCACATTAGGCAAACACAACATAAGTATATGTGTAACAGGAAAACTCATTTTCCGTGGATGATTCCTCTAAAGACACCAGGAGGGGGTAATTTTGGCTTACGGTAGGACAGACGTAGTGTGGACGAGCTTGAGTGGCCGCCATTGCACAAACTCGCCAATTTGACGCCTTGGCATGGTGCGAAAAGAAGATGGTTCTAATATAGATTTGTTTTTTCCTTTTAGTTTTAACTTTGTTCTTTCTTATATTGTTTCTAGATGTACTTACGGGTCAAATAAAGTCGGGGGGGGGGGGGGAGACGCAAAATTTTCACCCACGTCAAAGCTTCTTTCCCTTACTAGGATTAGGATAAAGCAGATGAGACCTATGCTTTGACAGATGCTTTTTAATGTGGGAGGAGGGGATATCAGTTTTAACCTAAGCCTAGTAAGGGAAAGGAGCTTCGACGTCGACGCAAAGTTGCGTCTCCCCCCGACTTTATTTGAACCTTCTGAGATTTTCAGGTATAGAAATGCACAATTAACTAGATCCATAAGTAAACAAGTAAAATATGTCACTAGAAAACAGTAAAGAGGAAATAATTCTAAAATAAGGTTACATGAGGCCGAAGACAAGCTTTAAAATGAACGAAGCGTGGCTCGGCCACGGAAGCTTGCAGTTCGGACGGAAGCGCGCCCTGGGGGCAAATAGCGCCCTGTGGCGCGTTTTTCAACGCCGGTTTCGTTACACATTGTATCTACCGAACCCATATGTTTGTTTTCAGACGCCATTGTTTTCGTAAACGTTATTCTGCCCTTGCCCCCTCCCGGTGCCTTTAAACTACACATGCTGTTTTCTGGAGATCATTCACTCCTAACGCTGGCATGAAGAACAACATTATCAAATATTTGTTTGACCATATCTAGTCTTCACATTTGAAAAATCTCTCTGTTCCTAATTGCTAGCGGCACATATTCCAGAAATCTTGTTGGTGCGGCTCTTGAACGTATTGTGTGAGCTCCAACATAACCACAAACAAACATATCTTAGGGAACAGAAATGCTTGATTGCATATTCTATATTTGCGCAAAGAAGAGTGTTATGGGGTTATCTATTGCTTTAGGTTTTTCGTTTTTATGTGGGAAAGGGGAAGGGTTACGCAACTTTCATAGTGTAATAGTAGAGTATCAAGCACTATTGCATAATGTACATGTTGAAAAATGACAAACATGGTCGGGAAACTGTGAGTTATAGCCTAAGCTTGAGGAGATAAAAGGAGCTCTGTGTGAGTGGACCACTTCTTACGAAGCAACCTCGCTTTGCACATGGAGTTATTCACCTATTCTGGCTCCCTTTCCCGTCATCCTCATAATTATCCTTTCTATCGTTCTCGTAAGAAATTGTTTCAGATATAATTCCAGCTTTCTTGGAGGTTGTGTACCAAATCTTGACTCGAAAATCGGAAAAGCACACAGAAAGAAACGAGTAATTATCAGCCGTGGCAAGCTGGCGAATTCCGGGGTCCGTTAGGGGTTCGGGCCACATGGTCGTCAGTGGATTAAAAAATAGGAGAAATACCATCAAATTTAGTGACCTTCTTCTGGAGATACCGTTCTTTAGAATGCTGTGAAGATTTGAACTAAGCATATGCAAGTCACCCAAATTCAGCTGGACTTCTGTGCCTTGTGCTAGGCCTTCTGGGAGGTCAGACCCCTCTTTAGACCTTACACTTTATCATGTGTTGTAATACGGTATGCAGCAAGGTTTGCTAGGCGAATTAGAGCTACGCTGGTAACCAAGCTGGGTACAGGGCACACTCTGAATCATGTAATCTTGTTTTTATCCGTGAGTTGAACAAATCGTAAGATTCAGCATCGTTTTTTGCTTGTGGTGCCTTTTCACGCTAGTTTAGAAAGCCGCTGTTTTTTTTCAGTACGCTGGTCCATTTGAGCTTCAACGAACAACACTTTCTTCGATTGGCATATCCTCGGGAAAATGTCTTATAAGGTAACTCAAATACCGACACCTGTTCTCCTTAACAATATACACTTTCTTCCAAAATCATAGGCTTATTTCTCTGGTGTTGTAGATTGAACATAGCAACACTGTTGCTGTGAACATAGCTGAATGATGATGAACGAGAATCGGAGGCGCAGGGCTTTTCTGCATTTCAACAGATTACAGTCAGTCTGAGATAGGTAAGAGGAACCGTGCACGCGAATTCCGTGACTCTCCTCCAAAGTAGTAAGTGAATCAACCAAGGTACTTGGCATGGATAGGTGCCTGTGGCATAGTATGGCACTATGCCAAGCTTCGAAATAGAAATCGTAGCTCTCACCACGATCACCATACATACTGACGCCGTCGTCTGCGGCAGGCAAATGATTGTGGCATCGGCGTCAATTGAAGCAGACACGCAAAGTATGACCGCGGCCTAGGCGGCTGGTTCGGGAGTGGGTCTACTTACGACGAAAAATCGCGTGGCCGCCCGCGGTGAGCAGCGCGGCTGGTGCGAGTGCCAGTGGCAGGGCATGGCAGCCTTCAAGCGAGGCAGTGTGGCATGGGTGGAGGAGGCAATGTGGCATGGGTGCAGGAGGCAGTGTGGCATGTGTGGAAGCGCAGAGGTGACGCAGCCACGCTCTGCCGGGCTCCCAAGGGCAATCGGTTCGGCAAGTCGTACTGGTGGCGCCGCGAGTGCGCCGCCGCGAAGCGTTTTCTGTCGTGAGAAGTCCCACCCCTAGTTCGGCGCACACGCTACAGTACCTGCACCTAGTTTCCAGTAGTATTGCTCATTTAGAAAAGCTTTCATAACTTGGTTCACGGAGTAGTTTTTGAATTTGGAGAGCAGATTTGTGTTCGGCGTCTCAAGGCGCATACAGTGTTGTGCATGTCATTAATAATGGCCTGGCTGACCTGTTGACCTTACCCCGTAAGAAATAGGCTAAGTCCTCGCCTTAAATAGGTAAATGGAATTGGTTGCGAGTTTGCTCACCACATTTTGCTAGAGAACAAGTTATGTGCAGTCGGTAAGCGTTCCCTGTGCTGGCCAGTAATTTTTAGTATGCAGTGCGGAGCTGATTGTGAGGATGAAGGGAAGTTTATGCATTAAGGCATTCAGAGAGTAGTTTCGCTCAAACATCTTGTTACCATTTCGTTCGAGACACATAAACTGTTCTCCGAACTGAACTTATGTAGGAAGAAGAGAAGCCAAAGTGCTATCAGAGGAAGAGATAGCAGAAGAATTTAAAGTAATGTGGTGATAAGAAAAGTTTGTCTCTTGAAATATCTGTTCTGAGTATCTACAATTTCTGGAGTTATGTCTGCAAGCTCTTCGATTAATGTGAAAATAGCGCGGTAGGCAGCGATTGCGTAGACCGTTCTCGGCTGAAGGTAACCACTGTAAATTTTTTTTGCAAAAGGCACTGGATTAGGCAATTTCTCTTTGATTAACAGTATTTGATACAGATATGATGTGGTTGTTCTTCGTCATCATTCTTCCTCACACATTTGTTTCATTCAGGTATCAACGTATAAAGCTGACGAAGCAACAGATGGACGATATTGCCGCGCGAATAGCTAGTGATGCAGCGGAGAAGGAAGCACTGCTAGCTAGTTTTGCAAAGAAGAAAGCGGAAAATGAAGACAGGGCTCAGTTAGAGGCTGCTCGTTTAGCTGTTAGTTTGAGCGAAGACTACAGCTCTCTATTTCTCACTATCTTGCAAACATGGCCTTCTCTCCGCTTTCAGCGATTCGAAGAAGAGCTGCGTAAGGAAAAATACACCAAAAAACCGAGCGATTCAAAGGCCATAGCGGAGCCATCTGAGGATGTCAAGCAGTTTACACAGTATGCCTTATCCTTCTGGTGAAGCTTTTAGCAAGATCGACATCATTCTAGGTCCGCAAACCCGGCATTCGTTCGAGATATGCTAGCAAATCAACCTAGAAGTCAAAGTGGATGGTACTGTTTGTGTACTTGAGTGTTTTTTGTTCTATTCCGCTTCATGTCGGTTGATTGCAGGTCATTTGACGCTCCGGTATTCTCTACGACGCCCGAAGATCGACTTTCCAATCTTGGTAGACTTCTGCAACAGGTCAGATACTGCACATGATCTTTCAGTGTGTACTATGGATTTTGCTCCTCCTATTGCTCTCTACTCGAGGTCGGCATAGTTAACTTTTCGAAATTGTTGTTGTAGGCTTTGTTGTTGTAAGCATAATACTAGATGCAATTTGCGTGATAGACTGGGGTTCATACGGTGCATTCAGCTGTAGTCCGGCGACGGATTGGCAATTGACTGGATCGCAGTTCCCTATCTCTGTCGCATGGGGTTGTCCGAGCAAGATCTTCGTTTTTCGGGTCGTTGGATAGGTCCTGTCTATTTGGGAGGATGGCAAATAAGTGAACAGGTCCCTCTTATTTATCCTCTGCATCCTTCTGTAGCGTCAAGCTCTCACTCGGTAAGGTAACGTTTGTCCGATAATTCCAATTGTTATAATTATTTAGGTAGACACGTCCCTCCATAGATCACATCAGGATCATGACAGAATTACGAACATACTTGCTGAGGAGGGACGTGTACCACTTTCGCGTCTTGCCGTGGAAGCAACTCGAATAGGAGAGTTGGTGTGGCATTTAATTATCTTTGCAAGCATCTGTTTACTCTCCATTCGATTCCTATAAGCCATTTCGGTGGTTTTTAAAGGATGACGTCAGTACCGCTATCAGTCCAATCGCATTCGCTCCTCCATGCGAACGACAGTCAGTGATCTTTCGACGTCAGTGAGTTCTTTGACGAGGGTTTTTCACTCTTAAAGACACCGGTAGGGGTAAATTTGGCATACTGGGGATTGCGAAAGTAGAGGTGCTCAGCAATATAACAGTAGGAAAAGAACGACATAAAAGGCGAAAAAACCGAGAAATAGGAACCCGCAAATCTCCCTTCTCTCTCGTCCTCTGCCTCTCTAGTTGGAGTGGACTGAAGATAGGCCAGAGTCTGAACCAGCTGGCCGCGATTGTTGTCCCGCCCCTCCACGGCGACTCCCCCGGCCGCATAACCGCATAACGACATGCTGTGCTGCGGAGTCGTCATAAGACCCCAAGCCGCGTTTTTTTTGTGAGTGACCTCTTCTGAAATAGAAGGCTCGTTTCAGAGAACATCTACTCCTAGATCTTAGTTTTCCCTTACCCCTACTGGTGCCTTTAAAGACACCGGAAAAGTAAATTCGGCAGACTGTGGAATATGAAAGTAGGGGTGTTCAGCAATGCAACAGTAGAAAAATAGCGAGACGAAATGGCGAAAGAACCGAGCAGGTGGAACCCGAGAACCCTCTTCTCTCTCCCACCCCTCTGCGTCAGAAACTGGAGGCACTCTGCAGACGGGCTCAGAGACTAGATCAGCCGACCGCGAACGTTGTACCGCCCTCGCCGGCATTGCGCCCGGATGAAGAACTGCAAAACGACACCCTCTGCTGCGGGTGCTGCGTGGTGAGATCCCAAGCCACGCTGTTTCAATGCGGGTTCCGCCACACTTCACCTCTTCTAAAGTTAAAGATCTTTTAAGATCTTAAGTTAAAGATCAAAGAACATGCACATATTTCCAGTTCTCATTTTCTCCTTACATTTCCCTGTGCCTTCAATCTACCGTGTAACATTTCTCTTTGAGAATAAATGTCGGATGGAATGAGGTCGAGTCATGCATAAGTGACGATTTCTTCGAGGTCAGTGTAGATGATATTAAAGTTCGACAAAAGGAACTTGGCGAAGAAGTGTGAGTCTTTATTCTTTTCTGTCATGCTGCTAAACATCTTAAACGTAGGAGAATAGGAGTCAACTCGAAGACAAGTGAAAAATGGGGTCTTAGAAAACTATATGTGGCGCAGTGAAAGGCGCGTCTGTGAAATTTAGAGGAGACATCGCTTTCAACAGATTCTTCTTAATATGGTCCGCTCCTCACTTTGTCGAACAAGGACTGAGGTGTAGGGTAATAAGTATGGTAGCAGATTCATTCTGCGCGTCGTATCGTGTTATTTCCGTACCGATTAAAATCACGTGTAACACGTGTCTGCATTCATGGTAAAACGGCCGCCGGGCAATATAAAATATTTGAAGTTCGATTGGAGAATTGAATTAGTAGTATGGATTGAGTAGAACTGATTGGAGTTCGCTGTAATACATCCTAGTTGCCCTATCACTGCCTCTGGTAGTCAGCATTCACGAAAATTGAAGAACGATGAAGCGCGAATCAGAACACAGCGGTATACGAAGGCCCCATGACTCAAACCACTTAAATTGCACATATATAATGAGAAACATTCCCGTAATCTATAACCTGCTCGCCTTAAGGCACGTTCCAAGATCGCTTTTCCAAGATCAAAATCAATATCTATCCAAGCTTTCGGCTTGAGTAGTTATTGATTTTGATATTTTATACGGTTCGATGCCGCCAACCGACTCAACGCGTTATACGTGTGAGTGCTGATAAGTTATGATAAGTATACCATTCAGAAGCTGAGTCAAGGTGAAAGGGGTCTCGGTTGTGTAATGGGTTAGCACATATGCCCGGAAAGCATGGAGTGTGGGTTTGAGTCCCGGTCGAGACGAAAGCTTTTGTCCATAACTTAGCAACCTAATAACAACGTTCCTTGATAGTTTCCCAAGCTCGCTGGGTGAGCCCCCTTAACTGACTGCTCCAGTTAATCTCCTCTCTACAGCACACCTGAGAATGACCCTGTAATAAAATATTAGGTTGAATGCATATGAATTGTCAAAATGAGTGCTTAATCAATATATCAGTGAAGGGAGGATGGGGACAGTTAACTTTATAATAGAACTGTCAGCGATTAATGAATGAAATCTGTTACACAAATTGCGGAGTAATTTTGACCAGTTTTCAACAACTGGACTTCCATTAGTCTTTTCACGTATCGTAAACTGCACTCTTGATGACTGCCCTGATCTGCTGAATGCCTTAGTTTCCCTGAAGAGCTGTAGTTCTCTGAGTAGATTTTGTTGAGGAGAATTCGGTGAATGGACGTAGCTTCTTTCAAGTTTTTTTATGAAGTAATTCTGTCAGATCTGGAATAGATCGCCGTTTTCTGTCGGTTACCATATTGATGCCATACATTCCGAAAGAAAAAATAAAACGATTTATTTGATTGAGAGATTTTTTGCTAAGGCGGTGAGATATTGTCAACATCCTTTTGGATGGAAAAGGTTATCTAGGGTAGCAGAAATGCTGTCAGAACTCATCCCATGCACTCAGGGGGCAAAGGTAAGGCGATTAGCATGCTTTTCGTATTGGGATCAATTGCATAAGATTTCCTTACACAATCTTGCTGTACACAAACGGCTTTTGGTCTGTATAGTAGCCCGCTAGGCCCTTCTTTCCTCCACTTACGTGGAAAGCCCATCAGGTCCGCTTGTTCAAAACGTTTTTTTTGCATTTGATAGGGTCACACACTAGAAGCAAAAATCCGGTCACAAAATAGGCTAAATGGCTCTGGAGGGTTAGAAAATGAGTGACAAAAGTTGCTTGAAAAGAAACAATTTTGATCAGTTTGCTGCAATGCTTTCCAGCTGCGGCGTTCAGTATATGCGTATCAGAAGACTGACATTAAACCTACGCCAAAACCACTGCGAGCTGGTTTAAAAATGTAGAATCACTTATGGTAACTGCTAAATGATGAAAGAAAACTCATAAGGGATGCACAGGTCGAGAGTTCTCGCAGTGGTTGGATGGCCGATTGTATAGTGGGATGGACTGGGGTTGGAACACTGGAGTGGTAGGGCTAATGGTTGAACAACTCTCCTCGACTTCTACGCTTTTGCATTTTCTTGATTTTCTTTGTCCAGCGCTAAACTATTTGCGCACATGCAAAATGACTGCACTTTTCGTTGCTGGTGCACCAAAGTGATCTCATTTACAAGCCTTCAGTTGTTAACGTGTTTGGACGCTTCCGCGCCCCTAGCACGCGTGTCAGGCCTTTCCGTGTGAAACTAGTGTGATATTCGTGCTCAGGATTAGCAATTTACATTAGATACAGAATAACCAATTAGCTCTGGATACAGAATATTATCCAAACTGAGATTTTGACCCTAACTCGAGACAGTGCGATGGACATAGGACATGATCACTGCTCTACTTGAACAAACGAACAACTAGCACCCTCGATCAAACTCAGTGGAGCTCATGCAGAATCAAGCATTCCTATGAACTGCACTTTAGCAACACCATGCGATAGCGAAAGTTAGCAAATATTCCCTTATATCGGCTGCCGACTTCTTTTCGCTGAATGTAAATTCTGGCCGGTTTTTCGCGTTCACAGGATAAGTTCAAATCTCAGAGCGCATCAACATGAATCAGTTTACATACTGTGCTCCTAAGATAGACAAAAAGCTGCTCTACCTGAATATATGTTTTACCTGGAATGCCACAAGAATTCGAAGTATCAGGGAAATTTTGAAGTACTGCGAAAATGGCACTTTTTAGATGACTTCACTTCACGAGTATTTGTTTAGCCGAGTCCCAGCGAAGGTGACCGCAGTTGTGAGTGCTGCAAGGGGAGGGGGTGAAGCATTGGATTGAACACTTTGTCCCTGCTTCCAGAAGTGCAGAAATGAAAACAAGTTGCTCGAATTTTCAATTGATCAAATCGCCATAGATTTGGTAAACCATCTCAAGTAGCCTTGATTTGGAAAAACCCATAAAATGGGTGCCGCGGGACCCCTCAGAGCAGCTATGCGCAAGGCATTTTCCGGAAATCCTCTTCCAGTAATTGAAGCAGTGGCAGGCTGAAGCCCTTACTCGTCCATCATATTCATCCGATCTATCGCTAACAAAGCCCCACTTTCCCAAACATCTGGTCATCTCCTCCAGCAGCAGTGTGACAGAAAGAATGGTGATTTAAAGTCGACTTTTTTTCTGATTTCGCGCTATATATTAGGTTGTCCCAAAAGTCTTGTAGGATTTTTCTTAAAAAATCAATAACTCTTGTTAACTTCGAGGCAGGTCTAGGCGGTTCAGGAATATGGTAGAACGTTCTCTAAGCTTTCTAGTAAAGTATATATTGACCCACCAGATTCTGTGGAGAGAGCTACAGTGCCCGAAGTCGATACCCACCCAACACGCGGTGTCATCTACTGTGTGGTCTTGCGGCACCAAAGCGACAGAAGCTTGCCACTCCATCAACGCTGCATTGGTCAAGGAATGTGTGAGCTACGAGACCGTGTGCAGCTGGTTCATCAGCTTCAGCAACGGGGAGATTGACATGGAAGACAAGCCACTCACGGGACGCCCACATGCATTCGACGACGAGACGCTGCTCTCCGCCGTTTGCGCCGATCCTGAAACCACCATGCGCGAGCTGGCGGAGAGGAATGGACAAGCACCCATGGCCGTGAATCGTCGCCTCCGTGAGCCCGGTTATCGGAAGGTGCTGTGGCGATGGACTTCATGCCCTGAAAGATGCTCACGAAAGTGCCCGTGTGAGCATCTGTCAATCGCTGCTGCTCCGCCCGCATCGCAACGACTTTCTCGTCTATCTGGCTACGGGCGATGAAAGCTGGGACATGTACGATACCAACGCAGCTCGCGCCTTTTGGCTGCCACGTGATGCCGAGCCGACAACGCAGCCCATGTCCGACCTCCATCCGAAGAAGATTCTACTCTGCTGCTTCTGGAGGCGGAAGAAATTCTTTTTCAAGAGGTGCTGGCACAAGGCGAGACAGTACCCGCTTTCGTATACACCCACCAGCTCCAGCAGATCGCCGTCGCTATTCGAAAAAGCGCCTGAAAAGGTCCGCGGTCACCCTCCTTCGTGACAACGCCCACCCATACGTGCGAAGTGTACTCAGGGCAAGCTACAGGAGCCCTGCTGGGATGTGCTGCCCCACCCGTCATACTCTTCAGACATTGCCCCTTCTGACTATCACCTTACCCATCCTCTTGAATCCTTCCTGGCCAAGAGAAAATTCGCTGATTATGACATGCTTGCAAAGGCAATCGCTGACTTCTTCGACTCTCAGAACCCAGAGTTCTGGGAGGGGGAGTCAACGATTTACCTCTGATGGGGCAGAGTGTTGTCGATAACAATGGTGAATACGTTGTTGCCTGATTGGTGTTTGTTGGAAGAAAAAATAATAAAAATGATGATTGAGAAAATCCTACAAGACTTTTGGGACAACCTAATAAATCATCAGCCTTCAACCAAATGAGGTATGCAAATATCCATGATATTGCCAAAAGTGTAGCAAATCGAGTGGTGCTTATTCTTTGAGAAGAGATGCACTCTGAGCCGAGTTACGATCTCCCGAAGTTGAAATTGCAAAAACCGGCCAAAACTTTCCTTACAACCTAATAGTATAGTAGTCGCCCAATTTTTCGAGTGTTGGTCAAAATCACGAGTAGACTGAAAACTTATTACCTAGGGTAGTTCGAACCCCTGAGCATGAATATCACACGTGCTTTGCCAAAACGCCTAGTTTCCTTGTTATAAGCGTTGGCAGGTCCAAACGATCATTCGCTCAGTACGCAAAAATAGTGAAGATAAGGGTTTTCTGGCAGAGTAAAGATTGATTTCGCACACGTTTTGCACGTGCGGTCTTACATGAGCACAAATGAATGAAAACTAGAAAAGTGCAAAAATTCGTCCTCAGTGAGGATCGAACCATCAACCATTTTCTGGGCCTATTAAAACCATTTAGCCGAATTTGAGACCGGTTTTTGCTTCATGTATGTGACCCTATAAAATGCAAAAAATCTTTTCGAAAAAACCCACCATCACCTGATGGGCCTTCGTTGTTAGGCAAAATGAACGCTTGAGTATGCGGATTGACCCCAAGGATTTTTCAGAGATGCCTCTGAGTAAAACTTTCTATAAGATGCCTCCCCTCCTTGTCATAGCACCTAACTTTCCAAAGACCGCCGTTCTACACGTTGGTGACCTCTAGGATTACGACTCTTCATTCCTCCTTTGGGTGTTCCTCGACCCGAGTCTTCTTCAGACTTTCCGCAGTGTTTATACGCTGATCACGGGCGAATTTTTAAATGATTAGTAGTCAGGGGTTCAGTCAATGACGTGGAGCTCAACAATCCAACATTTAGAAAAACGGGACGAAGAAGTCCTATATCATGGTTTTATTGCATTATTCAGCCGCCTGAACTCGCAGCGTGCACTTGTTCCCACTCAGTTCGTGAAGGAAAGGAACAGAGAAAGAAAGTTAGCTGCCTATCGCCATGCAGTCATCAGGGTACCTGTCGGCAGCGAAAGAATGATTCAGGCACAATTTCGTAGCGCTGAACCGAGTGAGTGTTGTAAGCATGTGTTGTAATTACAGTTATTGAACTTCCTTCCAGTTTCACGACTTTATGAATGGATAAGAACAGTAATATCTCGCGATGTACCATTTACATTGAAGTTGGCACTGGTTCATAATATAGAAGACTCTAATTCGCTGAATTTCGTGGATGCTGACTTAGCGCCTAGATCCACTGTAACTGTTTTGTTCAAGGACTCACTGACGTTGGGTAAGTGTCACTAATTACTTAATGGTCTCGATTGAATGGCAGATGTGCAATGCATTGAAATTTTGTCAAGGTTGGTGAAAACCCATTTGTATGCTGTTTCAGAATCCGTTTTGTGTGAAAATTCGCTGCAAGAGTGTGACCAAAATGAAGCGAACAAGATGTGCTCCACTTGGTAAGATACTGTTTCCTCTACTCCCTAGTCTCATTCTTTGTGTTCTTTTTTGATCATAAAGTCTGCTGCTTCTCTAAGTGTCAACAATTAAGGAAGGTAGCTGTACGTTCAGGTTGTCAGTGAATTCAATATTCAAGCCGTACATACCACTGGTAGAGGAGGAGGAACGCACAGCGAAGAGACCCAGCGCTAAAACGACATCTATGAACTCTGGGCTCTCTCCACCTCCTCAAAAGGCAACTCCAACCCCAAGATGGCTTGCAAAAAAGTGAAATCGAAAACGGAGTGCATATGCGCATTCATCTGAACTGGGTTTTGTTCAATAGTTGTGATTATGGTGCTAAGCAAGACCACTTGTGAATTTATTCTCAGAGTGTCCAAATTATGTGGAATGAATAAGTGAACCATTGATTTGGTCTTCGGTTATCGAAGTGACGTTATACGGTGGTAGTTGAATTCTGCACTAAAGAAACGTTGGCTTCTGTGCTGCCCTCGTTTCTGCTGCTTGTCGATCCTTTCTCTGTTTGATGTAAATTTCTAAGTCCTAAACAGTTGGTTTTTTTTAATGAAAACACAAAAAGCTCACGTTATCTATGAGGCGGAGAAAAACCTGAAGAAAATTTGAGTAGAGGGTTTCATTCATAAACCTGATTGTCATGGGCTTGCCACGTGTACGTGGTTGTAATTATGGGTCATCCTATCTTTGACCGAAGACCATTACCAGAAACTGTTTCCTTCTGCATGTTCCCAATAGGTCATTTCTACATGTAACCCATCAGACGGGTTCTTCATTTCTTTTCTGTTATCTTTCTGGCATCATCATTCATGAAAGTACCTCGACATGCATGGTCATTGATGTGGAAAAATATTCAGATACCTCGGTGTACATCATCATGAGAATTGTTAGAAAAAAATTCGTGACTTAGAGGCAGTAATAGGGTTTATTCGGGCCGGATATGGAAGGATCATTAATATGAAAGTCGAGGTGCTCAACAGTACGGAAGTGAAGAAATAACCGAATGAAACGGTCAAAAACCCGAGAAATAGTACGCTCTTCCGGCCGTTCAATCTCAAAAGAGGCAAGTCGCTCTGAAAAAGGGGCGGGTCGCCATAAAACAAGTGGTGGCTGTTGAAGAAAACGACTCTCATAAAGCCCGGAGGCATTCTTTCTTATCGAAAATTTCGCTACATATAGTCTTTTCAGACCTCTTTTCAGACCCCTAGCTTTCCCCTTTTTAGTAGTTCCCATTACCCACATCACCCTTATCACTGCCTTTAAGGGCCCGTGCGAAACGAAAACCAAATTGCCTTTGTAACAGGACCATTCAAAAATTTCACTTTTGCTAGTCAGTCGTTCTTAAGTTAATGAAAGATACAGAACCAGGGTAATTATTTACCCACAATTGTTCACTGCTGGGGGTTGAATATCTTCGATAACCCAACACAACCATTTCATTTTCTCAGTTTTGTCTTTAGGCAAAGATGTGCTCACCTTTTCTCTCTGAGCAACTGTGTTATCAATCATGGGCTCAAGGAACAATTGTTGCTCCTCACTAGATTTATCTCCAGTTTCACGATCCTGAAATGCTTCAAGACCATACGTAATGCATAATTACACGAAAGGAATTACATAAAAATAGGATTAGAAGAGAAGCAGCAGTAGTGCTGAAACCTTTTGTTCAAAATGCTCGCAAAAGGCGTTTTTCCACAGATTGATTGGTTGACCAGCTCGAGAAAATGAAGCACTGTCAATCGGTGGTGGTCCAATGGACTGAAAATGCTCAAAATCTGGTACTGCCACGATTTTGTTTTGAACGCACCTCGAAACTGTCCGTGCCGCTAACAATGTACAGTGGTCGGTTGTGGTCATCTACTTTTCCTTTAGATATGGAGGTGTCGAAAGCCAGATGACTGAATAGGCCTCTCCCAACTTTTACCAGTTGCTCATTGAAACACGAGTAAAACTGAAATTGAACTAACCACTCGGTTTGCATTTAAGAGTTTGCACAGTGAGATAAATCTTCGATCCTACTGAACACAGGATGCGTCAGTATTGGCTGCACAAGTATCGACACTAAGCCTTACCATTTTAGAAAGAGAAAAGGTGAACAGAATTTCACTCATATATGCGGTCAACCAATATTTCCAACAAACATCTCTAGCATGTCCCCAGTATTCGTACGTTCGCCTTTGGCTTGGACGTAATGACGAAGTCGGTGGAGGAAGCATTTGACCTGGATCGCAGTTGATGGTCGCAGCAGTCGTCCCATATTTTCGTAAGAGTAGTCCTAAGAGCAGCAACAGAAATGTGAAAAGCAGCGCAGGCTTCGTGCGTAAAGACCCTCGAAACGGAAGCAAAAGCTTAGCAATTGGACAGTCTGAAAAAGCGCAGTTGTGAGACGCTGCGGCAGTGTACCGAAATTCCACGAAACAGACGATATTTGAGTCAAACCAATCAGGAGAGCTAACTTAACGATGTCATCAAGAGGTGCGCACATCTCTGAACAAAATCCCGCTTCGGAGCAAATTCGAATGACTTCCATCCGGACGCAGTTCCAGCCCATAAGGCGTGATCACGGCAACAGCATCACATCACGGGTCTCTGGACAACCTCTAACTTCACCACCACACAATAATGGCCACTAAGCAGCTGACATCTCTATCTGCTCGGCAATCCTTTCAGAGTGTTTTGAAGGTTGAAGCTAGTACTATTCACAATTCGTACGATTCTTTAATTTACTCGTGCGAAAGTTTAGGACAATTTGCATGTGGATACTTGCGTCCGACTGTATGCATCATCCCTCGTCTTCTTAGTCAAAGTACATGGGCCAGAGGCGACGTTATCAAATTCTAGGGATATGTTATGAAACGTCTGATGATGGCCTATACTTCAAGTATAATTGATGGACACACCCTTCTAGTTAATACGGTAAAACTTTGTCAGGCGGTAATACTTTCGCTGCACTGTGTAATCAGAAGTGTGTCTGTTGATGTATGTGTGACCATCTTATTTTCTTGTGTTCTAATCAGTAATTACTTACTACCTTCTTGTTAGCCCATAAAGCATTAAAACTGTTCAGGCTGATTACTACAAGGATGCTGAGTTATGGGCAAAAGCTTCGGTGTCGAACGGGAATTGAACTCGCATTTCATCCTTTCCGGGGATATGTGCTAATCCATTACACTACCGACACCCCTTTCACCTTAACTCGGCTTCTGAATGGTATATTTACCATAGCTTATCAGCACTCACACGTATAACGTGTTGAACCGGTTGGCCAGTATCGGCATCCAACCGTGAAGCTGAAAGCTTGTAAATACTGATTTTTTATCTACAAGCTGAGTTAAGGTGAAAGGGGTGTCGGTAATGTAATGGATTAGCACATATCCTCGGAAAGGATGAAGTGCGGGTTCGAGTGCCGTCCGACACCGAAGCTTCTGCCCATAACTCAGCATCCTTGTAGTAACTTTCGCATCGCGGGCTGCGGCGATAATCAGCAGCTATCAAAAATCAAAAATATCAAAATCTGTTCAGGCTGATTAATGATAAAGTGACAGACGGAAAAGACGATAATGGCAAATCCGACGCACTGCTCATTGAATGCACAATGACCACTATAGCCTACATATGTTATGCTCAGTACGCGAATACATCTCACTCCTGTCCTATCAGTTCTCATTCCTGTTCCATCTGTAGGAAGAATCAATGGCCACAAAACGCATCGCTAGATTCTCGACAGATGCAGTGTGCTACATATGAACATACGGCAAGTAGTGGTGGGTGAGTACTGAAAACACTCATTGTAACGTCCGTTTCTTAGATGATCTTTCAGTAAGCGCGTGTGGTTAATACTCCACATTGAAGGCAAACTTTTCACCCACCCAACTATAACACAGGAAGAGGGCCCTCGTTTTCACGGATAAGAAAGCCAACGGTAAGGCCTACTCTGCGGTACCGGCTGCCGGTGAGTAAACTACACCTGAGCGGGTGTGGGTCTTTAGTCAGGATTGACCTTCCACATCTCCTGCCTCGCACCATCTTGATCACTTCGCTTCTCTCCGAATGCGCCTTAGGGATGATCTCCCTTACTGCCCTCGCTTAAAGACACCAGAAGGGGGTAATTTTGGCTTACGGTAGAACAGACGTAGTGTGGACGAGTTTGAGTGGCCGCCATTGCACAAACTCGCCAATTTGACGCCTTGGCATGGTGCCAAAAGAAGATGTTTCTATTATAATTTTGTTTTTTCCTTTACTTTTTACCTTGTTCTTTCTTATATTGTTTCTAGATGTACTCACATGAATGCTAATGTAGTTGGGAATGGCTTCTCAACTGCGCTGGGAGTCGGGTGCCACAACTAACGTTGGCCCACGGACAACTCGGAATGGATGCGCTGATGCGAATGGGATGCGAATACACACCGCAGCGTCGCGCTTTTGAGTCCGGGTTTTTTCGCCTGTTATCGCTTCTGACCTTGAGTGTTCGTTACAAAATGCTCATTTCTTTGCATCTTCCTCTTGTTTCGGAGCCCCTTCCGGTTCCTTTAAGTCAAGATTCACAGCGCAAGAAACAGAAAGCGTGGAGTTAAGTTGGGACAAAGAGAGATATGCAGAATTAATTTAAATTAGTAAGAATTCATGAAAGAAAGAGAGACAGAGTAAAAATGTGAAAAATGGAACAATGAGTGTGAAATGAAAAAGAACTAATTGAGCAACATTGGCCTCTTTCCAGAAGCCAAATGAAAGGGAACAAGTATGTATACATGAGGAGTAATTCTGGTAATTTTCTGATTTTTTGATCTCCGAGTCCAAAAACATTCGTGAAAAACAAGATACTTTCTATCTACGTCTAGCTATACTACTACTACTTCTATATACCTTTGAAATTCTGTTTGTCTGCTTTATAATGATTCCATTCAATTGTAATTATTCCATTTAGCTGATGTAATGAAGATCTTAATTAGTTACGTAGTTGATGAATCGATGAAGACAGTTAGATCAGCCAGTTAAGCTAGGTCATCCCCTTGGCGTATTCGGAGAGGTGCGAAGTAATTAGGGAAGGCGCGAGGCAGGAGATGTGGAGGGTCAACCCTGACTAAAGACCCACACCCACCTGAACGACTGCAGAGTATGAAGGCGGTCTAACAATAAGTGATTGCGGTTCTACCAGTTCGACCACCGTGCTGCCACACATAACACACCGCATTTATGCGAAAGGGTTAATCCAAGGACAAGCGTAGACTAAAATAATGCGAGCTCTATTCAACGACTGGTATTGTGGTCTTCCTTGAATCCTATTGAATCCTAAACAAGTCTTCTAAGGATAATTACAGTGTTGCTAGCCAGTGCATTGCATGTTTATTGACTGGTGACGACTGATGACTTTTTTTTAGAGACCACCTTGTGGATCCAGAAATATAAAAAAAGGAGCGATGAAGATCACTCGTGGGATTTTCCGAAGAATACGACCCATGGTTGGATAAGTACCGACAAACTGAGGGAGAGCGTATCTCTTACATTCCACCGTGTGCTTCGTAAGAGAGTGCTCCAACAGAACCGGTGAAATAGCAGTTGCGAGCTACTGATTGATGACGTCAACAAAGATGGTGTTGTCTGCATGTTGCAAAAAAAGTTCGCAAACAAGCTTGAAGATGCAATCTTTGCAATTTTGTTACCTTTCAAGATTACTTTTGTTGGCAAGGTGTCGTGCTGGTTACAAGGCCACGTTACTTATCACTCAATGCATCACTTTCTCAAAGGACGCAAGCTTGGGTTGGAGGAGGGTGTCAAGAACTCTTCGATTCGAGGCCTTCTGAATGGTGATCTGACCAACACTCGAAACTTGCAGATCAATGGCAAAAGATGTTTTATAGCGACGGACTCTATATTGAGGAGTAGTACTTGTTATTTGAATGATTTCATGCCCAAAAGACTGAATTGTCAAACTTGTCCCAGGACATTTTTTGTAATCCGGTAAAAGTGAGCGTACCACCAGATGAGCACCGTAATAGTGTGCGAGGAAGCGAAGGGTGCAGCATATCTTCCGTCTTTGTTCAGAGTCGAAATTCTGGAACAAAGCTTAATGCATTACGATTTTCATCTTCCTTTACAAGTCGGGTGGCTAAACAACAAACAACAACAACAACTCGACATAATGAATAGTAGGTCATTACTGGTGAGTCAGCTCTGCCATATGTTTACGCAGTTTCCTAGTTAAACAGTTTTTTGCTCAAAATTGAACTCAAAATCAAAATGATGTGATATGGCGGCTGTCACTTTTTTAAGCATGTCCACCTCTCTACCGAAGGGCCAGCTCTACGCAACTTCGAAATCGAAGAATCCTCAAGAGGAATTGTATTTGAACCGTGGAAGAGGTTGAAATGCAGAATCCAGCAGTTAGCACGACCGATGCCAAGTCGGAAATTAGCGATTTGGTGCATAGGCCAAAGATGCATTTAAGTTCACTAGGTCTACGCAGAGAAATTTTGTGCCGGCTTGCCCAACAACTTTCATGCCAACGCTGACAGCTTCACTCCTTATCCGCTGAGACCAAAAGATATGTTGGGAATATTTCAAATTTTTTGAATGATTTCCCCCATATCTTTTATAAGTGTGGAGTGTTACCTGGAATTCGTCGTATTTCGTGCCAACAATCAGAAGTGGAATTGGGAAAGGCGAGCACATCTTCAGGTCGTCCTTAATGTTCATCAGCGTTTCTTGAACATTCACTTCGACAGCCAACAAAACTCACTTTGTATTCGGATACTCTATAATTCATTCGACTTCTAATCGCTGACTGTCCTCTTTCATCGAGGTTTCTAATGGCTGCTTCAGCGTAGCGGGAGAGATCTGATATGAGCCTTTCCACAGTAATCCATAATTCATATGGATGGGTTAAATCCACCACCATAATACTGGAGCCTGTTCTAAAACGTCTTGGGAGAGTTTCAAAACGCATTTGCTGGAACAACCGTCCTTACTCAATGTTCTCTTTGACGAGTGGGATAGCAAGGAGTTGTAGCAGCTCAGTACCGCCTCCAAGTTCCCAGATATGGCAGATATCTTTGTTCTTCGAATATGAGGGTTGAATGCATCAAACTTACTAATGCAACGCTGGTCTGGAAAAACAACTAACGTTTCCTCGTGTTCTCCGTGCATAAATGTATTCCAGCGCTATAGTTTCTTTGGCTTCCTCTTTTCTGTCCAGAAACTTGTTAACCATCGTAGATTTGCCCTGAAGAGCTTGCAGTCATAGGATCCGTTCGATGTGGGTTAGATATTCGTAGAACTGGCTTACCGACTGAGAATTTCCACAGAGTATGATGTGAGTTGACTTCTTAGAATGAGTTCCCTCGCCTGAACAAGTGGGTCATTTTAAAACATTTCTCTACCCCCAATGTCGCCTAATCATGCACGTTTAGATGGTTGAATACCAAATATGCCTACACCTAGGATGCTCTGTTATGAAAACCAATTTTACTTACCACACTTGGAGTGGACTGAGTCTTTTGTGTAACTCCCTTCTATATGATTTACTATGCGCCTTGTCATAGTCATCATCTTCACAATGTACAATATCGCTCACATTTTTTGAAAAATCGACGGTGTATGACGGATTGAACGGCACAAACCGTCGCACCATCATAACTTTGTTAAAAATGAATTAAATGGGAAAAAAACTACAAGCGCCAGATTAGTCTCGATGTGACGAATTCAACGGCCTATAAGATGTCGAATTTCGATAAATAGGTCACCAGCTTCTCAGTAAAAGCTGCAAAAATTTTTCCAATTTTAAACCCAGGTAAGGCTCCGACTTTTTTCGGCTTACTCACATGTTCAATTGTTGCGCGCCCATGTTCTACACAAACATCATTTTCCAGTCAATTATCTTCGAGTTTCAAGATACTTTTCAGCTCCAAATTTTCCACGACCTTTTCGAGAGTTTTCAAGCTCATTTCGTCAGAATCGATGGTCCAATCGAGAGGATAGCTCACCTTTCACAAACTACAGGCTGCGTGCTGCAAGATTCACCTTGACCTCTGAATTACAGGCAAGCGCTTCGTCTGTGATGAAGCTTCAAACATCGGTAAACGGCGCACTTTGAACGCTAAATAATTTCCCTTCTCTTTCCTAAAATAACACCTTGATCAATGAAAATCGCATGAGGTCTTCGAATACAACATCCTACACATCCAGAAAATGAAAGCGTCATCCAAACAATGCCCAGAATCATGAATTTAAGAAGAGTGTTAATTGCACATCAAAATATGGATGCGGACGTACACTAAGTAATTTCAGTAGAAACTTATACTGATGTATTCAGTGTCAGAAATGCTGCCCATCGGTGTAAAGATCATCTCACTGCGAAAGTTTTAAACTTTTACCATTGTTCTTGTATTCTTTTCAAGCGTTGTCGGCTCCAACGCCACTTGCTGACCTCTTAATTACTCTGCAGCGCTCAGGACAGATGAGGTCAGTGTCCGCGGTATTATCACATCAAATTAATGCACAATATTGACCTTCAAAACCGCTTACTATTCTTACTGCCTGTAATTCAGAGGTCAAGGTGAATCCTGCAGCACGCAGCCTGTAGTTTGTGAAAGGTGAGCTATCCTCTCAATTGGACCATCGATTCTGACGAAATGAGCTTGAAAACTCTCGAAAATGTCGTGGAAATTTGGAGCTGAAAAGTATCTTGAAACTTGAAGATAACTAACTGAAAAATGATGTTTGTGTAGAACATGGGCGAGCAACAATTGAACATGTGAGTGTAAGCCGAAAAAAGTCGGAGTCTTGCCCGGGTTTAAAATTAAAGAAATTTTTGCAGTTTTACCGAGAAGCTGGTGACCTACTCATCGAAATTTGACATCTTAGAGGTCTTTGAATTCGTTCTATCCAGACGAATCTAGCGCTTCTAATTTTTTTCAATTTTATTCATTTTTAACGAAGTTATGACGGTGCGACGGTTTGTGCCGTTTATACTGTCGCCAACCGTCGATTTTTCAAAAAATGTGAGCGGTATGTAGTAGAATAAAAGTGACGTCATTCCCAACCAACTCAGGTCGTCTTTGCAGGAGGAAATGTCGCACTCTTCCACTTGCGTTGCCTTCCTTCTTGAGTGATCATCGGCACTGCTTAACTGACTCACTCCATCATCCGATTCTGGCTGTGATCCCATAAGATATAGATTGCAGTTGTAACCGCTGCTTTTGCTTGACTGATTATTTCATGAGCACGTGAAATGTTGGTGAACCCGCATATTGAACAAAACCTTTTCCGATGCGATGTTACTACTGGCCCTTCTTGAAAGGAGCTCCAAGAAAAATAGTTTAAAGTCTGCATTTACTGTAGAAAATCCAAATGGAAATAAGACTCCGTGACAGCAAACCGGATACACCAAATTTCCATGTCTGATATGCGACTAGGCACTGCTGCTCCCATGGAATTTTCCTCGTAAAAGTAGCATTCATATAACCAACGAAATCATAATGTTCACTCGGAAGGCTATATAGCTACGCTGCATTCAATATGGAAAAATGGTTCGTTCATATGTGGTATGTTGTGATAACATTATAACGAATAAGTTGAATGTTATGGTAAAAGCTCTTACTCATAGTGACATGTTATGAAAATACTCGTTACAGGGGTCGATATGTTGATATTGGAACTATATATATATAAGGAGAACATCAGTGGCAAGCTTTGGTTCGTTGCTCATCAGCCTTCCACAGATCTTCCTGCACAATAACCTGCACAGTAGCCTTCCGCCAGACAATAACAGTGTGTATTTCTTTCAATAACCTTCGGTTAGTCCCACAATTAAGGTACAGCTATTACTTGTGCAGGTCACATACCATTCCAACTATCTTCAGTATTCAAAGCGCGTGGCGAGTTAATGCTCCACATTGCCTTTATGCTAGTCGGTGTGAATTGGGGGATGGAAGTAGTAACTGTAGAAATCGAAAGCCAAATAGCCTCGTCTAAAAAATAATGGAAATATAAATGCAGTCGTAAATTACGAACTCACCTTTTTGCTCATTCTTGTGCTCACCCAACTTTGTGGATTTCTCCTCATTTTCTCGCAGCTTTTCTTCGGCCAAGCTCCAGATGTCCATGGCAAGGGCGAATGAAATGGGCACGCACCGTTTGTTGCCATGGAAGCGCATGCAACATCAGGGACTCCGCAGCCCTCCGACTGAATAGCGATGTATCTACGTGCATAAACGGAAAGCTACAACACGAGTTAGGAGATATCCAACATCGTGCTGATTTGATTCAGTGATATCACCCAGAAAGAAGTCAGTCTGGAATTACCGCAGGAACACTTTTGAGGTTCTTTTTTCGCTCATTGCTGCTATGTATACACTCAAAATGGGCCGAATAAGATCATAGCAAGAATAAATGATTACGCAAAAACTTACGTGATCAATTTATATATTATTTCAATTTATATTTTCGAGTGATAACGTAGCTGTGTGTTCCCTTTTAGAGCACAATTTGTCTAATAGTTCTATATTTTTGCGGAAAGTATTCATATGGTTGATAGCTCATCCTTATATAAAAATGAAATCAGCAGTTGTAAGAAGATGGTTGCGGGCTCGTTCTGCACACCGAATCTAAAGTAAGCAGCATTTCACGAGCATCATTCGTGTTTTCAACTCGCTATGATGGATGACCCTTATCCTTCATTTAAGACCGTAATCGATGCTGAATCATTCATGATTCTAAGAGATAGCTATCGTAGCTTTGCTAATTATAAATACACAGAAAATGTGAAGCAACAGAAATGAAAACAAGTCGTTATCTATTAAGCTTTGTCTTAAAAATCGCTAGTTTCATTAAAAGAACGTTTTAAGTATACTCGACCCCTAGGAATAGCCTCTTCTAGACGATCAACATTCGATGGATACCTATACAACTAACAACGATGCTCTACTTGAAACTCAACAATCCTATAATACCTATCCTACTATATATTAGGTTGTACCAAAAGTCTTTTATTATTTTTTGGATCGTCACTTTTACTATTATTTCTTCCAACAAACGACAAATAGGCAACGACGTATCCACCACTGTTATCTACAACACTCTGCCACCACTTAGCTATACGTTGATTCCCTCCTCCCAGAGCTCTGGATTTTGAGAGTCGAAGAAATCAGCGATCGCCTTTGCAGCGAGTCATAATCAAAAAACTATCTCTTGGCTGGAGGTATTTCAGAAGATAGGAAAGGTGATAGTCAGAAGGGGCAATGTCTGGAGAATATGGCAGGTGGGGCAGGACATCCCAGCCGAGCTCCTGTAGCTTGGCCTGGGTACTCTTGGCGACGCGGGAACGGGCGTTGTCATGAAGGAGGCTGATCGTGGACCTTCTCCGGCGCTTTTCTCGAACAGCGATGGTGAGCTGCTGAAGCTTGAGACTGCATCACAGTTCCAAAGACTTTTGGTGATTTTTGTCTGTTGTGCTCGTATTGTGTCATAGATTTATTTTACAACAGCTCACAACATGCAATAAAACATACTACAACACTACATGCTATTGCCTACTATTCTCCTACGACGACACTGTTAGAACTCGTTTCTATTGTTTCCCTTTCCTTCTTTCCACAATTTCTCCTCTCCTAGTGTGGGTCCGCGAGGGGAAGGAAGAATTGCCTTGCACCGTCTTTCCGCTACCGCCTGTTACCGTAACCGAGTACGAGCGACCCACTGAGGTTGCCGTCATGCCGGATTACAACGAGAGCCGCCCGCTCGGCTGAGCTCTTTCCTCTTTTCTGAACCCTGTTGGAGGCCTCGCCTCCAACAGGGTTCAGAAAAGAGGGAAGCTGGTATGTTATCAATAAGTCATCGTGAACTCAGTTTCACGACACTCCCGAGGCCAAAAGAACGAAATTGAGTGACAACACTGTTGATCTGCGGTTTTTCTGCATCCTTCCCACAGGAGTTTCAATCGATTACTGTCTTTCATTCCATGTTTCCAAGCAACTGAAGTTGAGCTCTTCACAACGTCATACTACAAAAAGGATACATACTATGAGATATATATCCCTATGCATATTTATAAATCAGCAATAAATAAATGGTACACAATTACAAAAGTATCTTCCATTGTTGTTTTTTGTGCAGTCGCATGTGGTCGAAATAGCGGGTTGCGGTTAAATCGTTTCCGACGTTGTTCCATCTACGAAGGACTTCCGCGCGTCGTCGTATGTCGGTATCCATGTTACCATATCTCTCGCTCGGGTGTGAAAGGTAGATAATTGATCTACCTTAGATGTTTCCCTGCGGTCTTCCATGAATTCTCGACGCTGGATAATGATGGACAGATTTTCCAACAGCTCTTCCATTTTCCAACATTTACCCGAGTCAAATTCCCTCCTTGCGATTTCATCTTGGACGCAGAATGAGAAGGTTTTAGTCACGAGACTGATGATATTTACCGTATACACAATTCCTCTCTGACGCTTTAAGGTTGCTACAATTGCTTGAATGTCGTTCAGTGTGTTGCGTAGTGACCTACAGTCATCGCTGGATGGCTGCATTTACCAATCATTACCTTGGTAACCCTGTGTGGATTCATAAATTGTTTCTTCGATTGCTCCACCGCTCTCTCGTAGGATTGGCCAGTACGCGGTATCATTTCAATTGTTCGAGCGGCATCGCCCTTACAACAGTTAAGCAGAATAGAGTTCTTTTCGATGTTGGAGTAGGGTTGTCTGTCGACCAATTCCTCCAATAGATCCCAAAATAGCCCAAATTTCGACGGTTTCGTAGATTCCGGTATTTTCAACTCATTGCCAAAAAGACGACGTTCAAGAGAACGTCCTAATTTGTTTTCTAGCGGCTGAGTTTTCCGGATTTCTTCCGCTGGTCTCAGTAACATTTCCGTTAGACGGGATGTGTGTCAATGGGTCTGCGTACATGGGCTGTTGACCCACCTCCTGTTTGACTGATGTGTCTTGGCACCTCAGTTCTAGTTTGGACTTTGAGTTTTTTGAGTTTGATGATTGATTTCGTAATCAGAAATAGTTGCAAGTCTTTCAAGTTTGTTGGAAACTGCCAGGGAGTCTGATACTCCTCGGCTTCTTCCATGAAGCCCATGAGGCCATTTAAATTACTAGTCAACTTTTGTTTGATCGCTTTCAAGCTCACGCCCGAGTATTGGAAAGACGACACTCAATAGTGTAAAGCAGGAATGAGCGACCAACGGTTTGCTTATGTACTTATACCCCTGATGAATATGTTGTGATATCACAAATGTTTTCATTTATGTCATGAGACGTGTTTCACATAAACATGTGATGGGAATATGTGAGATAAGTTTCAATGAATCATGAAGGAATTTTCAATGTTTTGAAAATCCCTATCTAAGAATTTTATCGCGACAGCACAGAGGCTGACAGATGCTGTTTGTTTGCAAAAGCATTTCTTTGCAAATAAACAGATTTTTTTATCAAGAATTCATACCCACGGTCAAGTTGAAGCTTGATCTCTTTGTTTCGTGGCGATGACTGTACGCCGAGAAATGAGGTTTTCGATGTGGACGTTGCGTTGCTTTTGCAGGGTTGAAGAAGTCTTGGCACTGTATTTTCGAAAAAGCTGGCGTTACCAGCGAATAAGGAGTATTCCATTTCATTTACATCGTAGTGGAATTGGAACAACTGTCTGATAGTTTCCCTGTTGCTATCTGTGAAATTTCCCTTCACAAAGTGCTATCATGTGAACGAAATCATCGTGTTTACGCGTTGTCTTTTGCTCGTCTGGCGTCTCCTTCCTTGGCGTAGGGTCTCGCCGCTGCGCCGGCTGACCTTTGAGCCGGTCAGAAATCGTGTTTTCTTGTTTTTTCTCTTACTATGGTTATTTCTCTTTATCTCTACAGTAATATTTTGATATTTAGATGGTACCAGACTTTAGTTGTTCCCTTTTACCCTTTTACATCGATTTCGTGTTTTGGTAAAGGGAGTACACAGTGTTTCACTCTGTTTTTCTGCTGACTGCATTGTGCATCGCAATATGTCAGAGAATGACTAGCCATAATTACGTTCACGCACAATGTCTGCGTTGAGTGCGTGAACAGTCGGTTAGAGACGTGCTAATTATTACTCAGAGCATTAGTTTCCCTTGGGGATAAGTTAGAGATCATCCCTACAAATACGAGCGGGGTTTCGATCCGTTACCACACCGCCATTGATTTACGTTATAAGCTATTGATATTTATTTATTTATTTATTGTTGGTCAATCAGAAAGAAAAAAAACATAGACGAACTCGAGACAGTACTGTCGATTGACTTGTATTCGAATCAACTTTAGTATATTGAGTTGATAGAAAGCATATGGGTATTCGCTGGTATAATCCATTATGGCCATATGGTTAATGTTACTCCCCTATACAGTCCGTACCAAAAGTATGTGGACACCTCAAATTTTGGTCTAGCAAAAACACCGTTGAATTTCGCAGCACGCGATTTTCATTATTCGATTCCTTGCATGCGATAACCTTAGAATACTTAACCTGAGAGGGTTTAGTGGACGATTTTACAATTTTTTATTATTGAGAAAAATTTTCTTCGTACCAAAAGTATGTGGACACTTAATAAAAAACAAGCGCATAGCCGGAACTGAAAAACACTGGGTCCTTCGAGGCTTCAAGTTAGCTCGAACAACTTGTTCGGCATGCTCTGAACCACGTTTTGCATACTTACTTCATCGATGGTGTCCCAGGCAATGAGAACCGCCTCGATCTGTTCATTGACGGTGTAGCCTTGCTTGCAATTTTAAAGGAATCGCTGAACAACAGCTCCTCATGGGTTTTCAGGTGCATTGCAGTCAGAAGACCAGTTGGCTAATCCATCGCCTTAAGTTCATTGCATTTGAGTCATGCTTTGGATAAATGTGAGACGTGGACGCCTGCATTGTCCTATTGGAAGATGTGTGTCCGGCGCCACGCTCCTTTCAGAAACGGTGGAAAATGGTAGTAAAGCTTTCCCCGCTACTCTTAAGATTCTACGTGGCACGAAATGAGTGCAAGCTGTAACTTTCCACTGCGTCCGAAGTTACCGCGTACCAGCAAAGGGCCACTTCCGCAGTTCCTCAAGGTACGGGCTCTCAAACAATTTCTAGGTTTGGAACAAGCAACTCTTTTAGCACGTTTTTGTTTTGTGGTGTTCTTTAATAACAATGAGAAGTCCAGCCTTAACTGGTCAGATGGATTTCGTCGCTTATGGAGGTACCTACATGACCTCCCTTTGTTTGGAAAGGAGGTTCGGAGGTCGTTTGGTGTGGCTGCGGAGGCACCGGAGAATTACAGATCGCACTCATTTCGTGCCGCATAGACCCTTAAGAAAAGCGGGGAGTGCTTTACTACCATTTGCCACCGTTTCTGAAGGGAGCGTGGCGCCGGACACACATCTTCCAACAGGACAATGCAGGCATCCACGTCTCACATTATCCAAAGCATGACTCAAATGCAATGAACTTAAGGCGATGGATTAGCCAACTGGTCTTCTGACTGCAATGCACCTGAAAACCCATGAGGAGCTGTTCTTCAGCGATTCCTTTAAAATTACAAGCAATGCTACACCGTCAATGAACTGATCGAGGCGGTTCTCATTGCCTGGGACACCTCGATGAAGTAAGTATGCAAAACGTGGTTCAGAGCATGCCGAACAAGTTGTTCGAGCTAACTTGAAGCCTCGGAGGACCCAGTGTTTTTCAATTTCGGCTATGCGGCTGTTTTTTATTAAGTGTCCACATACTTTTGGTACAAAGAAAATTTTTCTCAATAATAAAAAATTGTAAAATCGTCCACTAAACCCTCTCAGGTTGAGTATTCCAAAGTTATCGCATGCAAGGAATCGAATAATGAAAGCCGCGTGTTGCGAAACTCAACGGTGTTTTTGCTAGACTAAAATTTTAGGTGTCCACATACTTCCGGTACGGACTGTATTTCCTTATATATAGCTGCCGCTCTGGCGAGCTGTCTTTTCAGGCTATCAAAGCAAATGCAGAAGACTAGTTTATGGTCTCTGCCAACAACAACTCTAAATATTTCTTATGTTCAAGCGAAGGTATCACGACAACTTATTTCGGTTGGGATCCCATGTGCTTCCATTGTCACAACTTGTCTTCAAAAAGCATTTTCGTTCCTGGTCTTTCCTGGTTCTTTGACATGAACATTACCGCAGACATTCTAAATGACAAGATGGAATGACAGCCTGGCATGCGATAAATTTCTTTACCATCGCAACTTGTCTTCCTCGCTCTTCTATATGGAGTTTGCCGTCTCCAAATCTTTTTTAATTTTCTGTAGGAATTTCCCATGATCTGCCACCTCAAGGGAATTTCACTGCCTTCCGCAATTCAAGCGAGAAATTGAGCTTTCTGATGTAGTCATTTGTGCGCACGTATTCTGAGGCATCAATTTCCCGGTTTTCTTCGAGTTTTTCATCTCTAGGTTCGTCTCACGGACTACCGACCGGGTTTCCTCTGGAGTTTTCCTTCTCCTGCAGTATGTCTGCTACCTAGGCATTTTCTTGAGATTTAGTTGCTCTGAGAAGCTGCGCAGAGCCCCGGATGACCGGAGAAACGTTTCCACTGGTTTCTGAGTTGCAAGCAACAGCTATAAATATGTAAAAACCAAAGCAACGTAAAAAAACTGCGAAAGTGAGAACAACAAAAGAAAAACAACTGAAGCCAATATGTGAAAGGGGCCCTCAATGACTTACCTTCACATGTCTTCTAAGTGCTGTTCTCGATGCTGTCCCTCTTTTGAGGCACTGTGCTCTTCTCCACATGATGATTCTCCTTGTGAGTTACCGGCAGTGAATAGAATGGAATATAGTGTGGACATTAGTAGCGAGGCGAATAGGGAAGGCGGATGACTTTACAGAAGAGTTTCAAAGGTTGACAAATTCTCATTTCATTTCGACTTGATCAGAATTTTTACAAAGTTTTCAGTGTCGTCAAATTGAGGTTGAGGAGAATTTCATATCTAATTTCTAATTTACGAATTTTGGCCGATGCACCATTTTGAGACTGCATCACGGTCCCAAAGAGTTTTGGTGGTTCTTTCGTCTGTTGTACTCTTACTGTGTTATAGATTTATTTTACTACAACTTACAACATGCAATAAAACATATTACAGCACCTGTCTACTATTCTTCTACGACGACACTGTTAGAGCTCGTTTCTATTTTTTCCCTTTCCTTCTTTCCATAATTTCTCCTCTCCTAGTGTGGGTCCGCGAGGGGAAGGAAGAATTGCCTTGCACCGTCTTTCCGCTACCGCCTGCTACCGTAACCGTGTACGAGCGACCCACTGAGGTTGCCGTCATGCCGGATTACAACGAGAGCCGCCCGCTCGGCTGAGCTCTTTCCTCTTTTCTAAACCCTGTTGGAGGCCCGCCTCCAATTAATCCTCGGCGCTGGTATGTTATCGATGAATCATCGTAAACTCCGTTTCACGACAGGGTGTAAATATACGGCAGCGGGGTGACTGTCTCGCCTTGTACCAGCACCTCGTGGACAAGCATTCTTTCCGCGTCCCAGAAGTAGCACAGTCCTGAGCGTGATTTTTCTTCCATGTCTATCTCGCCGTTGCTGAAGCCGACGAACCAGCGGCGCACGGTCGCGTAGCTCAAACGTCCCTTGCCCAATGCAGCGTTGATGGAGTCGCAAGTTTCCGTCGCTTTGGTGCCGCAGGACCACTCACAGTAGATGACACCGCGTATTTGGTGGGTATCGAGTACGGGCATTGTAGCTTCCTCCACGGAATCTGGCGGGTCAATATAAACTTTGCTAGAAAGCTTAGGGAACGTTTTAATTCCTAAACCGCCTAGATCTGCTCCGAAGTAAACAAGAGTTATTGATGTTTTTGGAAAAATCCTCCAGAACTTTTGGTACAACCTAATATGATTCGCTAAGTATGTCTGTTTGTGTGTGTGTCTGTTTGTCGCCAAATTATATCTCGCGTCACAGCAATGATGGGATCGAATTTTAGAAGTGATGTATTAGGTTGGACGGGAAGTTCTGGGACACCTTGTGAGAAAAATTCAATTTATTTTAATTTTACTCACATGTAACTTCAGTCACCAAAGTATGCACCATCGTGATCTACAATGTACTGCCAACGCTCAGGAAGATCGTAGATACCCTTCCGGTAGAATTCGGGAGACTTCTGGTCAAAGAAGTTCTGGAGCCCGCTCTTGAGATCGTCGTCATCTTTGAACTGTCGCCCGTCAAGGAAGTGGCTCAACGACCGGAATAGGTGGTAGTCAGTTGGGGACATGTCCGGGGAATATGGTGGGTGGGGAAGCGTCGTCCAGCCGAGGTCCTGGATCCTTTGACACGCCAACTTTGCCACATGTGGGTGAGCGTTATCGTGGAGGAAGAGGTCTTGGTCCATTTTTCCGGTAAGTTTTGGCGCTCCGGTGTCCAATTGCCTGCAGTAGAGATCGGCAGTGGCTGTCGTGTTGGATGGTAACAGTTTCCTATTTTTTTGAAAATTTTCAAAAAAAAAAGTTTTTTTCTCAATGCAATTTTTTGAATATTTTCCTGTTCCAATTTGAGCCGATCGAGCCATCGGGCTGCCGCCATATGAGAGACAGTACCTGGGTCCATCGACTGGTTAATTTTGTTAGTGGCCTCGCATGCTGAGGAACCGAGGCGGTGTTCGTGAATTTCGCACCTTTCGCGAAATTGCCGTAAATTCACTGCTAGTTGAAGCCGTAGAGAATATGAATGTGCTATTCAGAAGCCCTTTTCAGACGCTTCATATACCCCCCACTACCAAATGCTCCCGAAGCTTTACAGGTTTCTACAGGAAAAAACAAAAAGTGTCCCAGAACTTCCCGTCCAACCTAATAGTAAGGGGACAGCAATGGTGAGGGACCGGAAGTGATAGCAGCTGACAAGGGCTGATAAGGAGTGTCAGAAAGCAAAGGTCGCGAAATCTGTTTTGCTCATCGCGCAGACCCTGGAACGTCGACGCTCCCAGGTCTTCGGCGGGGCGGGCTGGGGACACTTACGGTTGCTGATGCAACTTGATAACGGTTGATAAGATTTATTAACCGTAAACGTGGGTCCAGCGCAAAATAAGTCAAGATCATTCGATTCACAATTGATACTACATACCTATGTACAGGAAAGGCGCATTGTCATGGATGTGCATATAATGGAAGCAGGCTTACTCAAACTCCATGCTCACAAGGGAAGGACCCGAGGTCGAAGTGGCCATATGGAATTGGGTACATATGGTCCGATTTATTTTTGGACGCTGATCTCGAATCTGCATTCCAAATTTGCAGAAAGATCTTCTGAGCAGAGTTCCACGGCCGTTTTTGGCGGAAGTCGGCTCAAATACACTACAAGCACATGTACATCCAGAAATGGGTTGGTGGAGAGGTTAGGGCCTCGGTTCATAAACTGAAGAGATAGTTCGGATCATTAGGGGGACTTGGTCTTTGCAATGTGTTGAACTTCATTTTGTCAGCAAAGGTCAACGACTTCTACTTTGTTGAATGGATTGCCACCCAACAGAATTTTTTCGAAATTTGGTCAAATTCTCGAATTGGCTAAAAACATGTCCTATGGAGTAGTTTGATCATCTGAACACGAAAATCCACTAGTCTTGCGCGAAAACGTCTGGCTTGCGAGTGATGGGCTTCCAAACCTACCATATAATATTAGGTTTTTCCTAAAGTCTTGTAGTATTTTTTCGATCATCACTTTTTATTATTTTTTCTTCCAACAAACAACAATCAGGCAACAACGTATTCACCATTGTTATTGACAACACTCTGCCCCCTTATAGGTAAATCGTTGATTCCCTCCTCCCAGAAATCTGGGTTCTGAGAGTCGAAGAAGTCAGCGATCGCCTTTGCAAGCATGTCATAATCAGCGAATTTTCTCTTGGCCAGGAAGGATTCAAGAGGATGGGTAAGGTGATAGTCAGAAGGGGCAATGTCTGGAGAGTATGGCGGTTGGGGTAGGACATTCCAGCCGGGCTCCTGTAGCTTGGCCTGGATACACTTCGTGACGTATGGGCGGACGTTGTCATGAAGGAGGGTGACGGCGGACCTTCTCAGGCGCTTTTCTCGAATAGCGACTGCGATCTGCTGGAGCTGGTGGGTGTATACGGAAGCGGGTACTGTCTCGCCTTGTGCCAGCACCTCTTGAAAAAGAATTTCTTCCGCCTCCAGAAGCAGCAGAGTAGAATCTTCTTCGGATGGAGGTCGGACATGGCCTGCGTTATCGGCTCGGCATCACGTAGCAGCCAAAAGGCGCGAGCTGCGTTGGTATCGTACATGTCCCAGCTTTCATCGCCCGTAGCCAGATAGACGAGAAAGTCGTTGCGATGCGGGCGGAGCAGCAGCGATTGACAGATGCTCACACGGGCACTTTCGTGAGCATCTTTCAGAGCATGAAGTCCATCGCCACAGCACCTTCCGATAACCGGGCTTGTGGAGGCGACGATTCACGGCCCTGGGTGCTTGTCCATTCCTCTCCGCCAGCTCGCGCATGGTGACTTCAAGATCGACGCGAACGGCGGAGAGCAGCGTCTCGTCGTCGAATGCGTGTGGGCGTCCCGTGCGTGGCTTGTCTTCCATGTCAATCTCGCCGTTGCTGAAGCTGATGAGCCAGCAGCGCACGGTCTGTATCTCACACATCCCTTGCCCAATGCAGCGTTGATAGAGTCCCAAGCTTCCGTCGCTTTGCTGCCCCAGGACCACTCATAGTAGATGACACCGCGTGTTGGGTGGGTATCGACTACAGGCACTGTAGCGCTCCCCACGGAATCTGGTGGGCCAATGTATATTTTACTAGAAAGCTTAGAGAACGTTCTACCATATTCCTGAACCTCCTAGACCTGCCTCGAAGTAAACAAGAGTTATTGATTTTTTTGGAAAAATCCTACAGGACTTTTGGGACAACCTAATAGTACTGGTTTTTTCAAAAAAAAAACTCCATAACTATGCTCCGAGAATCGTTCTGCAAATTTGGAATACAGATTCGAGATCAGCGTCCGAAAATACGTCGAACCATTGTTTCCCATTTCGGATGGGCACTTCGAGCTCGAGTCCTTCCTTTGTCAGCATTCCGGCCACTGCCCCTTCCACATACCTAACAAGAGTGATGGTTTAACTCTGCCGTTAGGAAAATTATGCGTTCATCATGGTCTGATTCAGAGCTTAGACGCCATTATCTGCCACATCTTGTCAAAGCCACTTCACCTCTTTCACTTTCCAAAACCCGTTCTGATCGATTATCACGCGTTTGTGTTGTCAGTAACCTTACTTACAGTCAATTAGATACCGCTCCCCTATTGACCGTATTACGCTGCGTGGAACCTCATCACCTCTTGGTGCTTTTCAATCGATCTTTTTTCCTAGATTAGCCCATTGATTTAATATCCATGACCAATGTATACAGGGGGTGCCAAAAAAAAAAAAAAGTAATTTTGTCTCCTCCACTTTCGACCTCATTTAGCCAAACTACAGTAAATTCTATTGAGGTATTCTCATCCCCAGAATCAAGAGCAGACCTAACTCTATCACTATACTCCGTGGCAGCCTCCTGCACGAGCAGGAACGGGAGCAAGGAAAGACTGAACAAGATGTATCACCTCAACTGGGCAAAATCCGAAATTTCTTCGCCCTCTTTCACAACCTTGCTGACGTCCGTTCAATCTGGGTACCTAAGGGGATTCATACCGGATGTGTTCTTTAACATTGCGTTTTTCCCGGGTTCCCAGCGCCCTTCGTTTCCAAGAGCCAAAACGTTCCCCTACCACTGAAACCCCTCCGGAGGCGGATATGAGGCATGAAAATGATACTTTGGATCATAGCAGCCTTGTCCAAGCAGCAGGGGCTCTATGACTTCCAAGAACCGAAGGGCCAACCTCAGGAAGCTTCCCACAAAAGACCTACCACGGAGCTTGGCTCCACTATTTTTAGCGAATTTTTAAATGTAGGTACTCCGAAGCCCGACTGCGCCGAATGAAACCTCCATATTTTTATGAACATAAACGTGAGGAGCCACAGCTTGTTCCTGCTTTTAGAGGAACATTTCGGGAATGTTTTGCCCCAATACTTTTATCTCTTTCGTTTCCCTACGTTTTGTAAAATTGGCAGATGTGAGCCGTGGGCAAAATTACTTTTTTTTGGCACCCCCTGTATAGACGAGATATTAAATAAATAAATAACTAGCGTCGATCTTGCTAGCGTAGGCTTGCTTGTACTCTGTTGGCCTGATTTTCATTTCTTTAACGGTTGCTGGGAAGTTTTCTTTGAGCAACTCTGGGCGCTCATCCACTACATATGGGGAGGGAGGGGTGCGTGCACACATGACGGAAAATCTCTTCGCGCGTCGCCCTCGCGGCGCCATCAGTACGACTTGCCGAATCGATTGCCCTTGGAAGCCCGACAAAGCATGGCTACGTCACCTCTGCACTTCCACCCATGCCACACTGCCTCCTGTACCCATGCCACACTGCCTCCTGTACCCATGCCACACTGCCTCCTCCACCCATGCCACACTGGCTCCCTGAAGGCTGCCATGCCCTGCCTCTGGCACTCACACCCGTCGAGCCGCTCGCCGCGGGCGGCTACGCGATTTTCCCTCTTAAGTGCACGCACCCGGGAGTGAGGGGGGACACTCACAAACGATGCCAAGCGGAGGAGCATTTTTACCTACTCTTAAAGACACCGGAAGGGTAAATTTGGCATTCTGTGGAATATAATAGCTGGGGTGCTCAGCAATGTAACAGTAGAGAAAGAACGAGACAAAACGACAAATAACCTAGAAATAGGAACCCGTATACCCCCTTCTCTCTCGCGCACCTCTTCGTCATTAGCCGGGGGCAGACTGCGGATGCGCGAGCGGTTAAATGAGCCGGCCTCAACGTTATGCCGGCGTCGCCGGCAACTCGTCCGGCTGATGAACTGCAACGACACGTCATGCCGCGGGATCGTGATAAGACCCCAACCGTGCTTTTCGATGTGAGTTTCGCCACACATCACCTCTCCTGAAGTAGGAGGTTTGTTTTCAGTGAACATGTATTCACTGTTCTCAGTTTTCCCTTACCTTCCTGGTGCCTTAAGGATACCAGCAGGAGCTTCAATAAGTATGCGCCACTTGTAAAGGAACAACAAAAACTTTACAGCGAAATTGATTCACCTGCTTTGGAGCTTGTGCCCATTAGGCTCAGGCAAAAATCCATAATCCCTGCCTCACTACGGTTTCTCAGCATAGCCTACCATAGGAAACACCACACCGAAATACAAAATTAGTAACATTCAATGCGTGGAGGTTACGATGGCTTCATTTACAAGTGACCCCTTATTCCATCATGCCGGCATAGTAACTAGTCCGCTCAACTGACGAAATAGTAGGGCTTCGTTCCTAGGTCATTATTTAGTCTTTCAGTATTGAAGGAAGTTTACCTTGCAAAAAGGCTCCATGTGAGGTGTATCTTGATAGGTTTTTCGAGTCCATAGCGAGAAGGGAATCTGGCTTATGTGCTACAATTAAGTATGGTCTCCAAGCGATTTTACTTTTTTACTTACTGCGCCTGCTGGTATTATGGTGCGCATCAGGAAGTGGAGTGACAAATGGGTTCATTTGTTATACATGCGTATTTTATCGTTTGATTCACGCAATATAGAAATGAAAGCGATCTCCCGTTTCACGCAGGAAACTCAGACTTTAAGTGGTAACAATCAATGACTTGTGATTCTATAAAATTTTTATCGCTGTGGCCTTACATATTGATCCCACATATGCATTACTTTTCTGACCCTCTACGCCAAACCGATAGCTTCGATCGATAGTCGTAATCCATGAACTTTTCCCTTGTGTACTTTGTACACCTACTGGTTGTGCGGTTTTCGTCCCTCTTATACATGTGTGGTAAGATTTTCCCGCACTGTCTCACATCGAGTTGCGAATTCTTGATTTTCTTCGTCCAACCTGTCGAGGTCCGTCTCCGTGAGCAGTACTAGCCACTGAACTTGACCAATATCTGTTCCACTTCTCTACACCCTCACGTAATTTCGTAGCGATGCTCGGTTTACCCTCGTTCATCGGAAGGAAAGTTTGCCAACATGAAACTTGACCTCCGTTCCGTAGCTCCAGATTCTACTGACCATTCAAATTTTTCTCGCTGTTCCTGACCGTCCTTTTCGAGTGAGCACTGCCTGATTAATTGCACGCTTCGCCAAACGTTAACGCATTTCCATTCGCTTCAGGTATCCTCAGGTTAAATTTCCAGCCCAGTCGGAATCGAACCAAGAATCTGACCTGGGCGGCGAAATTTCGGGTGGTTGAAGCTTAGTTCATATATGCCCCTTACTCCTTGGCTCCGAATTGCGTAAAAAGCTAACAAATATCAATGCGAATCGCGGTATGGATGACACTGCCCACCCTCAGTGATGCCCTCCAGATGGCAAGGGTGTCCCGCGAATAATTGCCATAACACATCATGAGACAGTCACTTTATACCAATAAACAGGTGATGCTCCTGGATTGAATGTGGCGCCATAAAACGAAATATGTCCAGCATTTAGCTGTCGCAGGTTGTATAGCCACCCCTCTTCCGTCTTAGAAAGCGATCAAAGCCAGGAGAAGGGAAGGGGCTGAAGATTGCGCGATCGCATGTCTTCTGCACATACGCCTCAAAGAGCTCTTATTGTGAATATTAATATTGCCTTACTGGGTCACTGAAAGTGTTCACTTACTGTGCAAGGGGACTGCCGGGCTTGCGGATCTTTCCGTTCACTTGTTTTGTTTATATGCTGTCTGCCTATCAAAGAATTTCAGACACAAAGTGACAAGAACAAGTGAGCTAATTCAGAGAAATGACATCTTCGGGTCCAAATAGCACGTAATAATCCTTTGTAGACCCCTTTCTTCGATGTAGGAGTGTATGAAAAGCCATTTAATGTTTCACGCTGAGATTCTTAGGAAGTATTTCTACCTAGTGTATGACAACACGAGGTTATCGCGCTTATCAATTCACAAACAAGGCTGGTGGTAATCGATGAGTATACGTAATACTAGACCTCCCATAATGTACACCCTTTAGCCATAATAGTAGTCTCCAATCTGGTAGCATGCATTTTGTGCATGGTAACCAGCTGACCTTTAGAATGTGCATGTATTTTGAAAGGCAGGTGTGCTGCAAATTTTTTGGATACCTCAGCCCGCGTGTGCTGTGCATTCCAGTGCACCACCAGGAACTAAATACCCTTTATTTCCAATTTCATATTCTTTTTGTTCAACTTCCTTTTTTGATCACTAGAACGACTTCAATGGTGGACGGCTCCGTTCACGAGCTCAAGTCGTTTCAGCATGATTTTCTTCGCCGAGTGCTTGCCTACATGTCTGAACAAATCCTGCTATCGCAATAAGGGGTATCCTCTGTTATTGAACACTCAAGCTCACCATGCCATTCCGCTCATTCAAACATGTATTTTGCCTAATCCTGACAGGGGAAGAAAGGGTTCTTTTCCCTCCCTACAGCTTAGGCTCTCCGAATGCCGAGCACAGTGAATGCTCCCTATCTCAGGGCGATAGCACCCTGCATTGTTCAACGCATCGGTGAATATAGTTCCTCCCGTCTTGAAGGCATCCATGTTTACTTCGAACTTTATTTATGTTTCTGACGCAGATTTTCACTTGAGATCCCTGCAAAGACCACTTCTACCAGACGTCAAAAAGAGTGGTTCAATCACCAGGCTGATGATGCTGGGTTTTCCCAAATGTCTTGAGGGATTTTTTTCGATCTCTTTCTTATTTCGATTTTATTATTATTTCTTCCAACAAACTACAATTAGGCAACGACGTATTCACCATTGTTATCGACAGCACTCTGCCCCCTCATAGGTGAATCGTTGATTCCCTCCTCCCAGAACTCTGGGTTCTGAGAGTCGAAGAAGTCAGCGATCGCCTTTGCAAGCAATTCATAGTCAACGAATTTTCTCTTGGCCAGGAAGGATTCAAGAGGATGGGGAGTGATTGTCAGAAGGATCAATGTCTGGAGAGTATGGCGGGTGGGGCAGGACATCCCACCTGAGCTCCTGTAGCTTGACCTGAGTGCTCTTCGCGACGTGTGAGCGGGCGTTGTTTTGAAGGAGGGTGATCGCGATTTCTTCGACGCATTTCTCAAACAGCGACGGCGAGCTGCTGGAGCTGGTGGGTGCATACGGCAGCGGTGACTGTCTCGCCTTGTACCAGCACCTCGTGGACAAACATTCCTTCCGCGTCCCAGAGCAGCACAGTGCTGGGTGTGGTTTTTCTTACATGTCTATCTCACCACTGCTGAAGCTGACAAACCAGCGGCGCACGGTCTCGCAGCTCACACATTTCTTGCCCAATGCAGCTTTGATGAAGTCGCAAGCTTCCGTCACTTTGATGCCGCGAGAACACTTGTAGTGGATGACATCGCATGTTCGGTGGGTATCAACTACGGGGATCGTAGCTTTCTCCACGGAATGTGGCGGGTCCATATAACTTTGTTAGAAAGCTTAGAGAACGTTCTACCATATATTTGAACCGCCTAGGTCTGTCTCGAAGTAAACAAGCTTTATTGATGCTTTCGGAAAAATCCTTTTGGGACAACCTAATATTTAGCGTAATATTATAGGAGCAATCGTCTTCGTTGCAACGTTATGGCAACATTCTCCAAGCAGGAAACACTCCCACCTCTACCTGTACCAGGTCTTTCTGAAACCCTCGACAGGTACTTAACATCGGGTAAATTTTTCTCGAGACGTGGATTGCCATATTGTGGTCTCTGATGAGGATATCGCCCCTATGTTTTGAACTGTTATTTTCAGCTCTTGTATTACTCAACGATAGTCAGCGGAGGAAAACAATGGAAGAAGTTGAAGTATTCCGAGATAGCGCTGTAGCAGAGCAGCTGCAGAACGTCCTCGTTGATCGAAAAGCGCGGATGAAAAACTGGGTAGGTAGCGTACCGTGTCATATGGACTGAACAGATCGAACTTATGGTCGTGGTAAGATAGGTTCAGGTCTCGTGCGCGATAGCATGCCTTCTATCTGTAACGTTGAGAAGCGAATGTTACATTTTATCGAACTCAAATATAGTTTTTTTTATTATTTATCGAACTGGTCACAATTGTGAATCCCACCATTTCAAATGGCTGTCTTGTCTATCAATGGTGTAGTAATTTCCATGAGAAAAAATTTCTAAAAAACGAATTGCAACTAGTTTTGGTTAGTGATATTCTTTGTGAAGCAGAATCATGTCTCTGACGTGGCCTCAGTCGCCGTTGGGATCTCGGTTACATTTGATACTCAATTGCGTTTGTTTAGAAAGGCTTTTTGCATTGCTGGTAGGTTTTCAAAAACTTACATAAGATGAACCGGGAATCTTCAAGAACCCTTGGTGAGATCTTGAACGTGGGTATCAAAAAGGAGATTCGTTATGACTTCATAACTGCCACTTTCATTTTCAGCTCCAAGATTGGTGGTACGATGCATACTGTGAGGATCGGCGTCCTCTTGTGCCATACGTTTCGCTAGCTGCCAGCAGCACTTTATGGAGCCCGCTTGTCGGCTCTCAAATCTGCCGAGCTGCTGATAATATATATTACTGGATGCTGTTCTGGGATAAGGTTAGAAAGTAAGTTGGCACCAAGCGTAGATCTCAATGACCATAAAGTCTACCGTCACGTCGCTGAAACCGACTTTTATGAGTGTACGCTGAAGGAACTGAAAAAGTGCTTGCTCAGCCTGGGCGAGGATTGAGCTAGCATTGCTTGTGTTGTCCGGAACGATTCTTGTACCCATTGCGCTATGATTCCAACAGAAAATACACAGTAAGACAAATAATGAGAAAAAACAAATTGGGGCCGAAATTCAGTGAGCTCAAATAAGAAAGAATGGTGTCGATTTAAGGGAAACGTTACCAATCACGAGAAGTCGTGGAACGGTTTGGGACATGCATCAGTACCGCTGTCTTTTCAATGCCTGTCGAGTGCCTGAGCTGAATAAGGATCGAATGGAAAGATACTTCAGAACAGGTCAGCCTTTTTAGGATCCACTCTGCCGCAGCACTTTATCAGCGTGAATTATGTCACATGTTTTTGTCATCACCTTTCCACGACGGTTAGAATACTTTCTTGTTTCTTTGGGATTATAGATTAGAATACTTCCTTAGCTTTGTGGTATAGTAGATTGGAGTACTCCCTCACCTCCTCGGGATGAGAGGAAGCTGGTATCCATACAAAGCTGATTGTGAGTAAATGGCTTTTCCAGCCCGCGATAGTTTGATTATACCCATGCAAATCAGAAACATGCGATACTCCAAAGCGAGAACTATGTATGTCGTAATCAGCTGGATTTCAGAATCAGAAGGTGATTGCCCTTCACATGTTATAGTACTTTGCCGTGGGAACATATGGCAGATGGAGACTCTTCGAAACGGTCAACTTAAAACCCCCGATGAATTCTACAATGTAGGTTGATTTCAAAAGAGAACTCGAGGTCTTTCCATTAGTGCCATTTTCTACCATTTTGGCATAAGAGCAGCAAAAGAATCGTCCGCATCAACACATAACTTGTACATTGTCTATATCTTGTGAAAGATCGAACTAAGAACATGCACAGGTCACGACCAGTACGGAAAGTAGTGTGGGGGAAAGGTCCAGAGTTGAAGAAGTGAAAACATCAATTATAGATATCAATATAAAATTTTTTTCGTGACATTTAGGTGAAGGATTCTAATGGTCTGAATGATAACATCACTTTTGACATTCAGTTTCGTCTTCCTTAAGTTGGAAAGGAACATTACAACTTTTTTTTACGTTTTTTTACTGATACAGAAGTTGAGGTAGCAGGAAAGAACGGAATGAAGAGAAGTGTGTCATCGACTCAAAAAGAATTTTTGTAATGACGCGTGTTTCAGGCTCTACAATATATTGATAAACATTCAGAGGATAACGCTAAGTTCTGCCTTGCATCAATGACTACCGAGAACAGAGATAGGTGGGCGAAGGTAGGAAACTACTGCACATGCGTATACAGAACTTAGTTCCTCCAACTCTCAGCTCTGAAGAGAAGGAGCTGCCCACTTCTTTATCTCTGCATGCGTCACTATATGTAGATTAATGATTGATCGAGAGACTTACCATCACTAGCTACTAACGAATCATTGTTGCCGAGTCATCGTAAATTAGTTCCCTTGGATGCACAGGTACGAGCATCGATGATCGCTGCTTCCGAAACCAATGCTATGTCTTTCCAATCCGTTGAGACGGCGTGCTTCTGTATTACGGTCGCTGACAAGTCGTACAGCACGACAGCCGAGGTAAGCGCAGCGTGTTATTCAGAATAGACTACATAGAAGTCGAAGAGGTACCCTTGTATTTAGGCTCTTCACGCAGGACTAATGGGTGAGAGCTACTATCAGTGGGCCGACAAATCTCTGAACATCATCGCTTGTAAAGATGGTAGAATTCTCGTGCAAGGCGAGGTAATTATGTTCTACTTTTCTTTGTACAACTGCCCCCTATTTTTCCTTTTCGAAAATTTGCAATGAGCCCACAGTTCACTCCATTCCTTCTTTCGTACTTTTTCCGCGGAACAATGTTTACATACCGTGTTTGGTGTTATCGCAATGAGGAGGGATCTTATAAAAAGTTGCAAACCTGAGCATCTCTGAGTATTGAAAATATGGTAGACATTTGGTCTACATTCTGGTGCATTTTACGCTCAGTGAATGTATCGATGAATTAGCAAAAATTGGAACGGAAATTCGTCAAGGTTGTCCGGAACTTAGGGACCCATCTAATAAATACTTAACCAAAACTGGAAGCGATACATAACATTCGGGAATCACAACCATTACCGCTTCGTCCATGAAACCTTCCTGGCAGCGCTTTCTTTGAGAGGATATTGAAAGATACTCTTCCTTCAGCATCGTAACACTCTTTTTTCAGCACAGTAATGTGGACGCTATCGTTGTGATTCACGCTGGAGATTATGCAGCCCTCCGCTCGAGAAAGTCGCTTTGGCATCCTAAGGTACTCAGTTTTTACCCATCACAGTTATTTCAAACACTCACCACCTTCAGGAAGCCTCTTTTCAAGAGCCGACACTGCTCAAGTTTGACCAAGCCTACGACACTCTCAGCGCCCTTAATGTTGCAAACGAACGATTCCTTGTACTGGTCAGCGCTCTCGAGAAATGAGCTTTCAAGGAGTCCGAGGCAATCTCTCAGTTATTCAGAGGTCATCATTCCGCGTGAAATCGATCACGTTCTCTGGCTATGGCAGTGATTTGGTGCGAAAGTACCAGCTGTATACGGATACAGTAATTCAGATTGCATTGCAACTTGCTTTTCTAAGGACTCATAGCAGGTAGGTGGACTCGTCGAGAGTGACCTTGACCTGCGACACTGTGGTCGCAGGCAGTTAATCAAGGAAGACGAGTAGATCTTGTAGCCATACGTCTAGGTAACTCTAGGTGTCATTTATCCTGTGTCATTTATCGTCCTTCATTGACCTCAAACCCCTCAAATTGCTGAGAAATTGGCGTATACTCTCGTGTCAATGAGAATTTTTCTCTTTGAAGATTCCTATCAATTCTTTTGCTACTTTACCATAGCTAGGTCACTTTATAAATTGATGGGAAAATGATCACCGAACGAATGCCAGAAGTTAGTAATAAATTCCATTGGTTCTGCATCAGCTGAATGAATATCTTCGGTTAGAGACAATGGTTAGACTGAATTCCTTAAAGCTTTTTTCATCAAAGGCTATGGGTGATTCCCATTTATTTCACATTCATTATGGTAATTATATCAAGCGCCTGATGCTTGTAAACCTTACAGCGAAGATTAGCAGAGTGCAAAAATGACTGTACAGGTTCGCACCAATTTATGAAACTGCTTCTACACGAAAATTCTTCAACGGTCGAACGGAGACAGTACGAGGATGCACCCAAGAAATGGTCACTTTCGGTCAAGCTGTGATGGACAGCAAAAACGTAAGATTAGTAGTCGTGTGGTAAGTGAAAGTGGTCATTACTCAAGAAGAAGCTTCCAAAATCCAAGCAAAGTCATTTCCGCACAAAAAATAATGTAGTGGGGTGCACAAGAAACGGTGTCAACGTAACCGAAAAATCGCAGCTTGCAATTAAGCGCGATGAATATTCACAGATTATTGGTGTTGGCTATTAATAATGGAGCAAAAGCAAGGCTACTTTATATGGCTGCTTTCAGCAAACGCTTCGATTGAAAGACGTTCAAGTACGCCTTCTCGGCGGCAGGATAGCTTAAAGACAGTGTTAGGGATAATGTGGGTGATAAGAAATCCCAAAAGGAGTCATTTAGTGAAAAACTACGGGTCTGAAAGGCCTATGCATGGCGAAATCCCTCGCGGAAGGCGCCCCCTTGAGCTGTGGCGGAGGCGGCCTCGTCAGGGCAAGCCGCCTTGGTTTAGGGCAGCCCGCCTCCAGGCGACGTGATTAGTGGTTGGTCACGGTGAGGTTGGTCAAGGAAATCGGCAGGATTGAAAGTATCGCAGCGCGCTTTCTCACTTTTAGCTTGAAGCTCACCACATGAAAATAGATGCTGTCGCATTTCCGAACATCCCTTCATGTTTACGCCTTGGTAATGCCAATGGAAAACCTATGCGGACTACCCGCCTCTTGACGGTGGGAAGGGGTCCTATTTCTCGGGTATTTGGCCATCTTCATCCGTTTTTTCTCCACTGTCTTGTAACTAGGCATCTCGGCTTTCAGGTTCACTACTTCTTTTACTTTTCGTCCGAATTTCCCCTAAAGCTGTCTTTAACGAGTTCTGGCCCAGACTTCCATTTATTTCTTCGAAGTTTATGTTGGATGTATTTCTGAGAGTAGAAGCGCCTCCCTATGATGGATCTCAAGAGGAAATTCTTAAAGTTGCAATCAGTATAGCTTTCCAACTAAAAAAATCATGGGCTTTACTCTTTTGTAGAATTTTCTTTTCTTTGCTAATTGGAGCCCTGCCTTTTTAGGGTGCGATGGCATCATTTAAAGGCAGTGATAGGAGTACTTTGAGTCAAATATGAAAATATCAGCAGATATGATGGGGGAGGTGCTTAACTTGTGCGAAAGAGAAGAAAAGACGGACTGAAGCCGTCGAAAACGCGAGAAATAAGACCCTTTCCCGCCGTTTATTCTCAAAAGGGGCGGATCGGACCGAAAGGGCGGGCTGAGGTAGAAGACAGGTGGCAGCTGTTGAAAATACAGCTCTTAAGGCGAGAGCGCTCTTTCTCTTCGTAATTTCGCCACTTATAGTCTTCTTATCAGGAAAGGGTTTCAACTTTCCACAGAATTGAAAGGAGACCTAGGTAGATCTATAGAGTTATTAATGCTGATCACAAATATGAAAGCCGAAATTGCAAAATGGCGTTCTGGAGCGAGTTAGGAGGACAAAGTTCATCTGCGTTAATCCACCGGCGGAGCCTCGTCTCATCAGCGGGGCTAACCAGTAGCAAGGTGTAACGTGGCACCGAGGTGAATTTTCAAAAAATCCTCCCCCTAAAAGGTGGCCTCCATACGACCCCCCCCCGCGCTTCTTCAGATTCCGCTATTTCTGTGGTTTCTACTCAGCCATTGCGAGCCAGTGCATCAAGGAAAATAAGAGCCTGTGGTCAAAAAGAAAACACTGAGGCTAAACTCCTGTGAAAAGCAGGGGTAACAAAACTCGGTACTTACATTCCACAACCAAAGCGTCTAAGATAAGAACCCAACAAATTCAATATATATTCCGAAACGAAAGCGTCGCCGACCTTGGTTAATGTGCTCGTCCTTTGATGACAAAGGAGAAGGCTCAAAAGTTATGCAAGTTTTGCAGCAGGGATAAAGGATGAAAAAATAAGAATAAAAAAGTTGGAATCTAATCAGGAGCCATGTAATGCGCTCCACTGCGCCTCATATGATTGCAGCGTCGCTATTGCGGTAGCGACGCGGCTACCAGATGGGACGCGGTTTCTTCTCCATACCAAATTTTGAAATTTTTTGAATACTTGAATCTTTAATTAGACCCCATCTTTCAAAGTACTGTAAACTAATCTCTTCATAACTTCCTTAGAACAATCAAATCGCTGCTTGGTTTGCCTAATGTTCGCGGAGTTCTAGTGTGGGTATCTAGTCGAGGACAAATTCTTGAAAATTTCGGAGCGTTCCTTTTCAAATGATCATAACTTCCTTCAAACTTGACCGTATGAGTGGGGTCTTGTTTACCGGGATTTGCAAGGTTGCTGCTTGCAACTAATTACCTGAACAACACCATATCTCCAAAATGAAAGGAGTTACTTTGAAGGAAGCCAGTCGAGGATGGTCATAACTTCCTTCAAACTCAACCATATGAGTGCCGTCTTCTTGTCCGGGGTCAGCGAGGTTGCGCTTTCGAATAGCTACTTTAACCATACAATATCATCAAAAAGAAGGAAGTTATTTTGAGGGTGGCACAACGGGTGTATGTCGGTTGACGCGGCTCCTTGCAGCTAATTTGCCAATGAGACTCATGGGCCGTTGTTGCTACCCTAACGCCGACCATTCGACGCATCTTCTGCAACGGTTAACTCGTCCACACCACCGAACCATCAGATGTTCGTAGTTGATAGTTGCCATACAAAAGTCTTGGTTAAACAAAAACTGCAGATTGGTGCCTTTTACAAACCTCATTATATTACACTGGCGAACTAAGCGTGGATTCTGGCGATTTTCCACCGCTTTCAGCTTTTTTTCTTCTCCAATACATTTTCAACAATGGGAAACACTGCTTGTTCACTCCGGGGTAGTTGTATTACAATCATTTGGAAGTTGTGATACGAGGTTCCTCTCAGTAATTTGCAGTGCTTCTTCAATAACGTTCTTTATGTGGTAATTATCACTCACGTAAATCTGAGGGTTCGGTGCTGTGGATGAGTTGCCCGACGCAAAAGATGCGTCGAATGGTCGGTGTAGGGGTGGCAACTAAGGCCCATGTGCCCCATTGGCAAGTTAGCTGCAGGGGGCCGCGACAAACGACATACACCCGTGTGATTCATGATTCGATCATCGCCGAGGAGAAATTACTGCTCTTTTAGAGTTGCCTTTTTGCATTATATTATTTTATATAATACATGCAAGCTATGTGCAATACTCATTTTGCGTGTTAGACTAGCCCTAATTACCAGTTGTCCTTTATGATCGACTCCTTTGGGCGCGCCACCAACATAACCGCGTAATCTCTTTTCCAAAACGGGCTCAAACGAAGTGAATGTAAAGGTCCATATTCCTCATACACAGTTTCAACGAAGGTGTGGTCTCCGATGTCAGTGGATGACGTCGTTTCCCAGTTTTCATCAGCTTTCATCAAATTTTTCAACTACCCTGCGCAAACAGACGAAGAACAATGTACCCGTGAGCATTCCACGTTTTTGAACATGGATCCAATTCACGATTTGTTGCCCTCAAGGAAAGTTCGCTCACCTGAGCACGAAAGTCACGCCTTTGCGCGAAAAGCTGCTCGAGTGCTACCAGCACCACAGCGCTCACACTGCTGGTGAGAGGAAAGTTGGAGGCTGTAAACACGCGCTATTCCCCGATGGTTTGTGCAATTTCGACAATTTTCCGGCGCCCGCATATTCGATTGCGACTCAGCGCACGCACAGGTGCAGACCCATTGAGGGGACATTTTACTGAATGCTGAAAACTTTAAAGGTGACGCGTCTGTGAGGCGTCGTATATAGACTTCATATACATGTACCAGTCAAGCTAGCGCACACTACTGCGCGCGTAACATCATGGGCTTTAGCGGGTCAATCGGATTACTTTTTCCTATAAATTTAATCAGTACCCTTTACCAAATCACGCCACTCCCACTGTGGGCGGAGCTTAACTTGGCCTATGTGTGCTCCTTACTTCTTGTACCATGCCCTACCCATCCCACACTTGTCCCCATTTCCACAGGTAGTTAGTGTAATGTCCAAGCTCCGCTCACCACCACAAATGCTCCGCCAACTGTGCCCAGGCCCCATTCTTAACTTTCAGGAGCTCACTTCTGACCTCAGTCCATCTTCCCCGCACGTTTGGGGCACATTCAATCCCAATTAACAATTTTTGGTTATAAGCGGAACATTTCAGTGCACGCCCCGCCCATCGTGAGCGGAGCTTAGCTTACCATGTGTGCTTCTTTTTTCTTGTCCCGTATCCTACCCGTCCCGAACTTGCCCATCTCCACAGGTCCTTTTTCATATAATACCTGACTTCGTGACAGACGGACGGACGTATAGACAGACGTAGCGCCTTATATATAGTCAGGATAGGGATAATCCTGCGCAGTTTCAGAGAGCGACAGCTTCTTTTGCCCAGGTCTAATGGGAAAGAGTGCCCCGTCAGAGCCAAGCTGATTTACCGCGCGCACATTGAGTCGTGAGTGAACGTGATTTGCTCATTAGTTTGTGTGAAATTCAAGGCGTACATTAATGACACTTGTCAAGACACATCACAAATCAATGTTTAACAGATTTAAAACGTCAGTGATGCAAAGTCCTCAGCGCTTGCTAAAAGGCCCCTTCACTGGCATAGCCTTTTGTGCGTACGCTGGCTTTTATCCAAACTGCCACGAGGCAAACAATCAGAGTGCAGAACCTTTGAAGAACAGCGGCGTTTGACCATGTGCGCTTTTTAATGCATCTCCCAGGCGAGGCTTTGGCTCTGAGTGCATTTCACGCTGTTTTCAATGTGAAATTATGGAGATTCCGTAATGCGTGTGCCCAATTCTAACGAGTATCAATGCAATGAGTTTTACAGCTCTTTTGCACTTCTGGACCATCTTGCGGAGATGAAGACCATTTTCTTTCACGCAACTGTCATAGAGAAAGTGCAGAACAAAAAAGGCTTCAAGCCCTATGAGCATCCCATGTTAGGTCGCGTACATACTTTGCTGACCGGCAGCGACGGCATGTGCCCACCACCTACCACGGAGGCACTCTGGTGACGCACTCCGTTTCAAAAACGCTCGATCCAACCTCACTACAGTATGTCATCACAAATTCGGATTCAAATCTTGGCATAGTGCCAAACTATGGTTTTGTCACCGTTGCCGCAGGTGCCGGCGTCAAATTGCTACCGTCGCCGCCGGCGTCGGTGCACAAAGTTTGACCGCAATTTATGTGCTCCTTTATTTCTTCATCACCTACTAATGAAGCAATTCACAGGACACGTGAGACCCCCCTGTAGCCTCAAACTGCTTTACCAGCTGATCTCTGAGACGACGTGTTTTTGCTTCCGAAGTTTGTTTTTACTCGCCACAGGTACTGAAGAATGTATTGTGGCTGTATCCTGTAGATCTAAATAAGAGAATGCCGGAAAAAGTTGATGGAGCTTCATTTCGCTCAGGCACGAAGTAATAAGTGACGTAACTATACCATATTTACTACACTTCCCATGTACTCTTTCAGTCTTCCAAATAGATCATTTTGAGAAATGGGTTTGTCTCCTGGAAGAGCAAATGCACCGTAACTACTGTGATGCTTCGCAGTTTTAGATGGATGAACAGAAACGACTCTTCATGGCAGCGTATGATGCGCATAACCAACTTATGGATGACGCTATGAATGGAAATGGTGAGATATTACAGTGAGGCGGCTTTCACGTTTTGCGGGTGAGGGTCTTTAGTTCATAAAGTATACGGTAGGTGTACGGTAAGATAATTACAGATCACTTCGCACCTCCTAGGCTGCCTATGGGGTGACTCCATTTGATTATTCGCACCGACTGTTGACCTTTGAGTAAAAAAGTAATGCGCATGTAAAACGGAAAAGAAGAAAGTGAATAAATATAAAAAATCATTCGTAGTCCGCAGTAAAACTTCATTGATACAATCCAGACTCTCAAGTTTGTTATCAATAACCTAGTCGCGCCATGCATCTGTGCTTAAAAATATTTTCTTCAATCTAATTGATGCATTATGATTGAAACACCTTACTCGTACTAAAGGCAATAATTCATAGGGCCTGATCTCGCACACCTGTGCTTCACAGTCTTTTTTGTTGACCTACCGCTTTGTTGAAGGTCATGCAAGAGGTACTTATGCGGGTTAGATGAGGGCCTTTTTACAGGTGTTAACTTCGCATGAGCATGTTTCCAGGCTTCTACTACAACCTACGCCTTCAGGATTCTTTCACTCACATCACCACAGCACAAACGCATGCGTTCTGTGAAGATTACGCCCCACCACAGCATGGCTTGTACTCCAACACCCCTCATGTCGCTCTTCCAATGTTTCCAGCTTACAAGCCTCTCTCTTTTTCATCCCGCTGTCGCGCCATGCATGTGGCACCTCCTCCCTTATATATGGCCCCATCACAGAGCCTCCTGTTCACACTATCGCCTTCCGTTTCATATCCTGCTCCTACTCTCCCTCCAGCATTAACTCCCCCCCCCCCCCCCCCCCCAGCGTCCGGCAGCTTTAATTTCAGCCCTACTCTTCCTCCAGCATTAACTCCCCAACGTCCGGCGGCTTCAATTCGAGCTCCCGCTCCCCCTCCAACATTAACTCCCTAGCGTCCGCCAGCTTTCGTAGGTAAATCATTGTAGTAAAAGTGTTGTAATAAAGACATAATTATAATTGTAATTGCGCACGTACAGTTTCTAGTGGATCCATTACATATCGTAAAATCGTCATTGGGGAAGATATCAACGGTCGCTGCAAGCAATGGAAAAGGTCACCCCACAGGCAAGGCTAGGAGGTGCGAGGTGACCTAAGTAACCTGGGAATTGCACTACCGTATACCTACAGTACACTTTATGAACCAAAGATGCACACCCCGTTTTGCGGTGCTGCCCCCAACATTTACCGACGGAGGCTACCGGCATCACCAGCGCTGGGCTGGGTACACATTGATACGAATGACTTACTTCGCATTTGCTTCACACCGCACATGCGAAGACTTTGCACTTCATAGAAGAAGTAATCAACTAGGTGCGAGAATCAGAGGTCAGCTACACGTCGCCTAACTCAATAACTTGAGTAAGGCTGCGTTTATACCCAACTGAATGGGATTTTTGGCGCACCGGCATAAAGTAAATATACCTATCTCGAGAAAATGAGCGTATCGCTGCATCCGCGATTTGTGAGAATTGGCGCATTACCGTAAAGGATAAGGTATGTACGTAGTGATCGAAAATGAGAGGAGTATTGCGCATCCGCGATTTTGGATATTTGCCATTATCGACTTTCGATAAAATATGGAAAATCAAGAAATGGAAAGAGGAACATCAGTGCACTAGAACTACGACGATACCTCATGAAAGAAGCGTATCCTTGTTTTATGTGATCTGAAAACAAAGAGAATTAAAAGCCGGCTACAATTTATCTTCTTTCCGTAAGCGTACCTGGTTGATATAGCTGGTATCCCTCTATTGCTTGATTGAATAACAGGAGAAAAAACGAATTTCTGTCCGATTTTTTGAAATATGGGCAAGAAGTCCTCAGTCGTCCGTCTCGCATCTGCAAAAACATCCGCAAAAACGAGAATGTCAAAATACTTCCATTAACGAGCAACTAGCAAACCAAAATCGGCTAACGGAATGACCTCGAATCAACCGCACGTTGGCACGCGCCGCATTCAACTGACCGCGGTTGCTAGAGTGACGTGGCTACGCCAAAAATCCCAAATCGCGGGTGCGCCGATGCGTCGATCCGCCAAAAATTCCATTCAGTTAGGTATGATTGCGGTCTAAGCGTATACTCAACTTGTGGAGCTAGAAAGCTCAAACAATCTGTTGACAAGTCCAAAATCAGTTTCGTTTCTGCAGCATTTTGTACATTTTGCTTCGATGTAATAAGTACGGGGGTAAAGAGATTCTTATTTCTCCTCCACTCTCAACAATATATGAGACATAATTCGGCAGATTCCTCTGCAAGAGCACAAATTCAAGGGCACACCTCACAGTATCACCAAACTCCGCAACAACCTTACGCATGAGCAGAAGGCTTTTGCGGAGCTTAGTGATACTCAGGAGCATCTGCCAAGTCCACATGATGCTTCGTCTCAACTCGGCAAAATCCGCGACTCCATCGCTCTCGTTCAACACCTTGCTAAGGTCTGTCCACTGTGGGCAGTTGAGGAAACTCGTATTGGGTGGTGCCCTCAAATATTCTTTCTCCCTTCCCAACGCCCTTATTTCCAAAAATCAGAACGTGCCATAACCATTGAAACCCACCGGGACAGGTTCGAGATATGAAAAATGACACCTCAGATCATAGCAGTAGGTCCGAGCAGCAAGAACTCAGTGACTTCCATGAACCGAATCATCATTCCATAGGAAGCCGTCCACAATAGACTCACCATGAAAGTTAGGTGTTTTACGCAAAAGCCGATGTCATAGGTGCTCTAAAGCCCGACTGCGACGACTGACGGCTGCATATTTTCATGACGGTGAAAGTAATGGACCACAGCTTGCTCCTGCTTTTGGGAGAACGCTCCTGGAATTTGTCCCAAACCTTCGGTCTTTCGCTTCTCCGATTTGTACACTCGGCAGATGTGCGCCGTAAGCAAAGTGACTCTTCTTTGCTTTTCCCCTGCATAATGGAGCCGCCTCAATTTTCCCTTTTGTGGACACAACACAACTTATAGCGTTAAGCGGCGTATAGCTAACCTCTGATCCTTGTATGTATTTAATAACTTCCTCGCACACTTCAAGAAGCGAAATCGGCCATTAGCACCAATCGGTACACCCTCCGTCGCCGTCAGCAACACAGGGTACGAAAGGGGAGACGGTCGTTTGGCGCGGCCCCTTGGAGCTAATTTGCCAATGGGGCACTGCCAAAGTTCCTCCCCTAAAAAGGCTTAGGTAAATGTGGGAGAGTCCAGACGCCCCATGCCCCCCATTGGCAAATTAGCTGCAAGGGCCGCGCCAAACGACATACACCCTACGAAAGCAGCCACATCACTGCTCCTCTTATACCTCCTGTTGCTAGTACCCGCCGATCCCAGCGAAGTATGAGAGCAATCCAAGCCTCTTCAGACAGGCAGGAATAGTTTTCCATCATTAGTTTAATCACATCATCAATAATTACATGCTTACAGTCCAGATGCTTCGAAGGGATGTTAATGCGTGTGAGGCAGTTGAGAAACGGTACAATTGCTGATTTGAGGAATTGACCGGCATCTCTACGGCCTTCTCAAAGCACTAGAATGGGCGAGAAAAGACAGCAAAATACCAATACCACTTCCTGCCATTTTCGAGGATGAAGCTTACACAATTTCAGGCGGTTACGGAAACTTCCTCTTGTCGACAAGGTACATCAATTTTATAAACATGACCAATTTCTTTCCAATTCGTAACAGCCTCGAGAACTCAAAAAATCATCTGGTATTTCCAGTTTTATTGGATATATGGGAGAAAACGATGAAGTTGGCTCCTATGGATATGTAACGGCCATGTGTCGAGATGGTTACGGAGCATTCTACCGGATCGGAAAAGAGAGGTACGGCAGTGACGACAGAGACCTGAAGCCATGACTTGAATTTGTTGTCTTGGGCCGTCCAGAAAAATTCCATCGTTTGGTTCCTTTAATTTCTAATTTATTTAAAGGCTAAGCTATTTCGCATCAATGTTTGGAGAAATGTGCCTTGTTCATGGGAAACTAAGCTTGAAGTCTGAGGAATCCTTTTTCATATGATCAGTTTAGGGTGTCTGTTTATGTATTTGGCCGGAAATTCATGTCTCCTCTACCGCTGCTCCACCATCATCCTTAAAAGTGCGTTGAATCCAAAACACTCGCCTTCTGACGCTCAAGCAACCAAAGTGCCAACGGGAGGAGAAAGTGGACCTTTGCTGTTGACGCTTCTTAGCAGCTATGTTAACGGCCTATCATTAATGACTCTGAGTCACCCCACAACGTTCATAAGGGAAAAGTTAGGCAACGAATACGGTGAGATTTGCCTTCTGCCCCTTGTCAGCCTGTATCAGCTACTATCAAGTCCCTTCACTAACCGGCTGATTTCGTACCACTCCCGTACCATTTGCCAATTCAAGTCAGCGGAGGGGAAATTTGGCAATGTTCAGCAGTGTAACAGTAGAGAAAGAATGAACTAAAAAGGCGAAACCCCGAGAGCCAGTAATCCTGGATTCCCTATCTCTTTCGCGCCCTTTGTGTCACTGGCCCGGGGTAGATTGCAGACGGGTAAGAGGCTAAATCAGCCGGCCGCGGGCTATGTCCTGCCCGCGCCGGAAGCTCAACTGATGAATCACAGAACGACTCGTTGTGCCACGGGACCCTTGACACCTATTGACACCCCAAGCACCGCTTTTTCAATGCGATTTCACCACACATCACCACCCTCTTCTGAATTGGGATGTTTTTTTTTTTAGAAAACATGTTTTCAAAGCTCTCCGTTTCCCCTTACACCTCCTGTTACCTTTGAAGAATCCTGCTGCCGCGTACTTAACGTAAATGTAGGATTGCAGACGTCTCTGTCGCCTGCCCCTTTCCTTACTTCCGCTTCGCAGTTTGTATATGCATTCGATTGCAGATTACAAGTGACGATTACCGATTGGATTGAATCGCAATCAAACCTTGATGAGTACGGAGACAATATCGTTTGGTCCCTTATGAAAACAGCTTCTCTGTTCAGTAATAACGCGAAACTGTGAAAATTTAGCAGTCTTTACAAAACAAAGAATAAATCGTGAATGTACATTCGTTTCCTCTACTATGCCTGAGCAAAAATCATGCCGCAAGAGAACATAAGCACATAACAGAAATGGGAGCTTAAAAAATTTCGAAAAGTTCTATCCGACAAATTACCTCAGTACAATATGAATAACAAGAGACCCGCTTTATCGACCACCTCACTTTGAAAAAAAAAATGTAAATGCAGTTTATGGATCAATGATGCAATGATCGCAGTATTATCGAGCGATGGCCGAACACAAGCTTCGGTTTCTCCGAGTGAAATTGAATAGTTCCATACAAGGACGAGGAACTTTACGTCTAAATATGTGACCTTCAATAAAATGATCATTTTACATCAAGTAGTATGTATAACAAATAGCTAAAGGAAAGGTATTGTTAGATTGAAATGTCAATATGACGATTTTCAGAAGCAGCGATGGAATGTAAGCGGTGAACAATCGATCACGTACAGATTTACTTGATCATAAAGTGGAAATAACCACAAATCACTTTTTTACCCTAACTAGAGGTGCACGCAAAATGTTGTACAACACAACGTTGATTTGCAAAGTGGTGAGTGCACGCCAATCCGAGAGAAGGAACAAAGGTCAATGAGAAGCTGCATACTCCACAAGAACTTCCAGAGTACTCCTTCGGATATGCAGGACTCGCCCGATGTTAATTGCTTCTACCACGTTAGACCATTACATTATACTTGATTTCAGTTACAGAGCAATATGGTTGCTTCGAATCCAATCTCATATATTGAGATGATAGGGTGATAGACCAATTGAATGATAACCATCAGGATCACGTTTCGAACTAGACCCACCAAGCTGCCAGCAAGTAGATGTCGAAGATGTACTCGAGTGTGTACCAGGGTCAAATGGGATGAGTATTGCTCAGGGGGGGGGTGTTTTTGATTCGCTGCGAGGGTGTCGTAGTCTCAGAAGCCAGCGAAGTGCAGAAGCATGGCCGATGGTCAAGTGCAACGAATCTCGCGGTTGACGATATTGTACAAAGGAGCTTACGGTTTTTTGAAATAACCGCTGGAGATCGTGCGACCGATCTAACAATTAGTGCAGAGGGGCTACGACGATTTGCTTTTGCAACATTTTTGAGATCTTGAGTTCGTTTCGAGCCTCAAGTCGCTTTTACACCTTTTATGGAGATAAATATCACTTTTGTGCTTTATGCATGTGCCTCACAAGATGCATAAAACACAGTCAGCCCCTTTGGGCCCTGTATCAAAGATTATGCTCATTCTAATGGCTCCTCTTCTCCGAAGCCAAAATATCCTGAATCAGAACGAAAAACTGAGGCAAATGCAAGGGCTTGTGTCTTTACATCTCATCAATAACGAGGATTTCGTGGAACCTCATCGGCTTAGTGAAAAAAAAAACGTTTTCCATCACTAGCAACTTTCCGTTACAGTCCCAGTCAATTATCCGGCATCTACCACTATTTTTTGCTCCACCATTAATCGGAACTGATGCCTACATATTCCTTTATATTGCGTCTCCTTTGAAACACATTACTAGCCGATTTCAGGTATTTCTAATTTTCGATAGCTGCTATGTTCTGCGAGCTTTAGGCTCTTCATCACAGATCTACGATGGGGTATGGTGCGAATGATAGAGTAGCGGTAAAGTGATGCAGCAGGCACGAAAACACGTATGCAGTGAAAATCGACAAGAGGAGAGATGTGCCATCTCATGGTCTCTAGCTGCCTCACTTCGTTTTATCTCCAATAGGGCCCTACTTAACATCACCGTATTCAGCGATTGACCTAATCACACTTGCTAGTGCCTTCAGGTAAAAACTCGCGACAATAATGCCATGTGCTAATGAGGATTACAGTCAACAAAGAAAATGCAAGTCCCTCGAAAGCAGCACAGCGCTGTTCACATGCTATTCCAAAACAGAAAATACTACCTCCAAAATATTCTCCTGCATGAAATCTTCCGGCATGTTGTTATTGACCGAGGATTCTGATACAAGTGCATAGCGACCTGCAGATATACGGCGATGACAAATTTGTTTTCATTTACCCAAGGAGTAATGTTTGTACTTATTAAAATACAACAGAGTAGATGCGGTAAAGCCGGGAAGAGAAGAGAAAGTTGCAACGTATGCATCACATGCTTACAAGGGAAGGTCATCAGATCAGCCTGGCCATACACAATGAGATGTTCGCTGTATGCGATTTGAGACGACGGAGTCGGCTCCTCCTTAGGCCGCTTTCATACTTTGCGCACCGACGCCGTCACGCGCGTGACGGCGTCGGTGCGCAAAGTATAAAAGCGGCCTTAGATATCTGAGGAGAGACTTTGTGAGCGATGCCGCGAAGGTTTTTTTTTTGAAAAAGCAATACTAATATTCAAGGTATCTGCAGGCGCCTGTAACGTTCGAGCACCGTGTTTTCGCTCAGAATCAGTGTGATATTGGTTCAGGAGGTCCAACTACCCACAATTTTTGGTCATATCGAGATTTCAACCAAAATGCGTGAGATCCCAGATCTACGATGGGGTATGGTGCGAATGATAGAGTATTAGAACCCCAATTAGCACAAGGGAACTCGTCGACCCTTGCCAACAATGCGTTCTCCTTTGAGTTGCTGATTTCGACTATTTTTGTTTAATTCACTGCTTTTTGAATGGGAAAATTGGTGCTCATTCTATTACCACCTCAAAGACAGTGATAGGGGTAATGTTGGTGATAAGGAATCCCAAAAGGAGTTGCTCACTAGAAAATCACCGGTCTGAAAGGCCTATGTATGGTAAAATCACCCGCCGAAGGGCCTTCATCGCTCAGACGCCTTTATCATCTCAGCCCGCCTCCTAGGGTCGACTTTAGCGAGGAGTGATCGAATGAATACACTTTTGCCTTCATTTCTTCGAAAATTTGCGAACGGGCCGTTCAAACCCTTGAACACAAATGTCGTGATAGTTTTTTGCGACAATGCCTGTTTGTGCAATACTTATGTTGACCCACCATAAGAAGCTGGTGTCAAGACCGCTGGAATTTCCAAGGTAGAGATATGCAGTGCACTGAAGACGAGTATCAGAAATTGCACATGAACACATCTTTCAGGATGTTTTCCGACCAAAAGGCTAAGCCTTATGCAAAGCAGACTATTAGGGCGTAAGGAAAGTTTTGGCCGGTTTTCGCAATTTCAACTTCGGGAGATCATAACTCGGCTCACACTGCATCTTTTCTCATAGTGCAAGCACCACTCGATTACCTACAGTTTTGGCAACACTATGCATACTTGCATATGTCGTTTTGATGAAGGGCTCACGATTAATTTTGCGCGAAAGCAAAAAAAGTTGACTTCAAATCACTACTGTTTCTGAATACGCTGCTATTGAAGGAGCTGTCCACATGTTTGGGAAAGCGGGGCTTAGTTAGCGCTAGATTTGATGAATGTGGTGGACGAGTAAGGGCTTCATCCTGCAACTGCTTCAGTTGCTAGAAGACTTTATGAAAAAATGCACTCGCGCATGGCCGCTCCGAGGGGTCGCGCGGCCCTATCTTTTGGGTCTTTTGAAATCGAGCTACTCAAGGTGATCAACTAAGTTTGTTTGTAGAGGGTCAATACTTGTGGATATCCCCGCAAGTATGGACGCTTATCGCTATCTGCCGTTTTAGTTAAAGCGACTTGATCAATTGGAAATTCGAGCAATTCATACTTATTCAGCACTTCTAAAACCAGGGACAAAGTGTTCCATCCAATGCTTCACCCCCCTTCACCCTCTTGCAGAATTCACATTTGTGGTTTCCTTTGCTGCGACTGGACTGAGTAAGAACTCTTGAAGTGAAGTCATCCAAAATGTGCCATTTTCGCGGTACTTTGAAAATTCCTAACAATTCGAAAACCTTGTGGCATTCTACGAGAAGCATAAATCCAGAAAGAGCAACTTTTGTGTATCTATGGAGCATGTAATTTAATTCATGTTGACGCGCTTTGAAATTTGAATTTATCTTGTGAACGCGCGAAAGCGGCCAGAACTTTCCTTACAACCTGATGAATTTTATGAGATCGCGACGTTTACCACTACGCTGTGCCACTGCTGACTATGAGCAGGTTTTCACTCATTTACCTCCGAGGGAGGAACACGCTCACACATGTGGAAGGGGTGCATTTGAAAAAAAACTTCATGATTTCGCTCAGAGTCGTTCTGCAAATTTAGGAAGCAGATTTGATTTTGATATTTTTGATTTTTGATAACTGTTGTTTATCGCCGCAGCTCGCGATGCGAAGGTTACTACAAGGATGCTGAGTTATGGGCAAAAGCTTCGGTGTCGCACCGGACTCGAACCCGCACCCTATGGGTAAAAGCTTCGGCGTCCCGTCCGACACCGAAGCTTCTGCCCTTAACTCAGCATCCTTGTAGTAACTTTCGCATCGCGAGCTGCGGCGATAAACAGCAGTTATCAAAAATCAAAAATATCAAAATCAATACTAAAGCTTTCAGCTTCACGGTTCGATGTCGATATTGGCCAACCGGCTCAACACCTTATGCGTGTGAGTGCTGATAAGCTATGGTAAATATACCATTCAAAAAGCTGAGTTAAGGTGAAGGTGGTGCCGGTAGTGTAATGGATTAGCACATATCCCCGGAAAGGATGAAGTGCGGGTTTGAGTCCCGTCCGACACCGAAGCTTTTGCCCATAACTCAGCATCCTTGTAGTAACTGAAGCAGATTTGAGTTGAACTTCTAAAGAGTGCATTTCTTTTTGAATGGTCAAGCTGACCTATTGACATTTCCCAGCAAGCAGTCACAGTGGAATCACCAGACTTTCACATCGTCTCTCCCCACCTCTTAGCTACATTTCTTCCCCACGCAATGCTACTGGTTGCATATACAGGGGGTGCCAAAAAAAGAAGTAATTTGCTCACGGCCCACATACGCCTATTATATAAAACCTAGGGAAACGAAAGAGATAAAAGTATTGGGGCAAAATACTCCCGAAATGTTCCTCTAAAAGCAGGAACAAGCTGGGACTCACTACTCGCACTCTCATAAAAATATGGAACCTTCAAGCGCGCAGTCGGGCTTCAGAGCACTCACGGCATCAAGGTACCCTTAAAACTGTGGAGTCAAGTTCCGTGGTAGGTCTTTTGTGTAAAGCTTCCTAAGGATCGGTCCTTCGGATCATGAAAGTCCTTTAAATTCAAAATCCTTCAAATTAAATTAAACAGAGCCCTTGCTGCTTGGACAAGGCTGCTATTATCCGAAGTATCATTTTTCATGCCTCAAACCTACCCCCGGAGGGGTTCCAGTGGTAATGGCACGTTCTGGTTCTTGGAAACGAAGGGCACTGGGAATACGGGAAAACGGAATGTTCAAGAAAACCACCCAATATGAAGCCCCATGGGTACCCAGAGTGAACGGACCTTAGCAAGGTTCTGAAAGAGGGCGGCAAAATCTACGACTTTGACATGTTGAGGTGACACATCATGTTCACTCGGAATAATCTTCCGATCCTCTTCATGCAGGAGGTTGGCACGGAGTTTAGTGATAGTGGGAGATGTTCTCCTGAATTCGGGGATGGAAATATCTCGTGAATCTGCTGAAGTTCGATTAAAGTAGGGTTGAAAGTGGAGGTGAAAAATTACTTTTTTTTATTGGCACCCCCTGTATGCTAATGGCTATGCTGACTGGAGAACTCACAGGATGACACAAAAGCGGAGCGAATGCGTACAAAGCTGATTGTGGCCATGATAGCGTGCTGCTTGATGTGTGGTTTAGTCAGTGGTTAGAGTGGTTAAGGGTAAAGAACAAAATGATTGTGTTGGAATCAGATGGGTAATCAGATAAATATAATATTGGGTGCCACCATGGAAGTTATTTTCACCTAAGTCTAGTAGGGGAAAGGAGCATCTCCTTTTCTGCATTAAGGCCTAGGCAAAGATGTGCAGACTGATCCTTCAAAGAGTGAGCAAATTGACCCCTCGAGATTTCAAGATGCGTAAATGTGCAGCTTTTATCAAAAGCCCCCCCCCCCCCTCACTGTAATAGCACCTATTATTGAAATAGAAAGTGAAAGTGAAGGAGCTGCACACTATCCGCGATGGGAGGTTTTGTAGGGTAATGGACGTTCTGCCGAAATCTTGTAGAAAAATTCGGTCAGAACCATAAAAACTTACCTTCGCCGTGCTGTTCGCCAGTTATGTGTGATTGTTCATCTTCATCGTCGCGTTCGAAATTGGAAGACAGTTGTGCATGTAGCTTCAAGGCAGCTAGACCAGCGTTACCAACACTATCAGAGTCAAGAAAATTAACGGTTTCCCCACCACCAATCAAACCCATAACCTGTCGCCCGTTTTCATCATCTATAAATTGCACATATCCTTCACAGTGCACGCCTTCTTCGTTCGTGTACTGTACGAGATGCTGCCTTTCCTCATCTAGGAAGCGGACCACCCGTTCCCTCTTGAGAGTCTCTGGAGCACCATCAGTCCCGTACTCCACAAACATGCCATTGTGATATTCAATCTGCACACTTTCTTCCTCCACGTACTGAATCATTTCGTCTCCATCAGTATAATTTTCACTTGCCACTTCCTCCTGGTAGGCATCTCCATGTTGACAACGCTGACAACAGCATTGCTCTTTCGAGTGGGCTTTGTCAAGCTTGCTCTGAAAAAAACAAGACTTATTGAATACAGAAAAGCGTAAACCCCTGAAGTTTTGTCTTGAGTCACCCACCTTTTGAGAGTATTCGCAGCTTTCTTGTCTATCAACGGGTCCCTCAATACGCGCATCTGGAACATAAAGCGGAGTTAATTTCCAACAGACAGAGGTGAGAAGTAAAGTAGAAATAGAGATGACGTGAATAGCTGGGTATCTAGGTTACACTATGTGACGTACGCACGTGCAACGAGTACTAAATGTTTCTTCCACTTAGCCATGCAGACAACACTAAACCGGGCAGAATGCATGTACAACTCCCAGTGGTGGCTCATGCAATGCAAAGAATGATGTAAGGGCAGACTACTTACTAGCCTTAAAAAAGACTGTCCCATATGTGGTGTCATGAGGTGCCTCCGCTTGAGCGCAAAAGTTCGTGGACATTGAAAATAAGCACCCAGATTGACCATCCAAGCAGCCGCACACAAGTATTGGGTCATTCCATAAGTAATGTCGTTTTTTTTCAAGCATGAATTTTCCCTATGAAATTATAAGTTTTTGCAGCATATCACATATCATTTGAAAGAGGTTTCCTTGCTCTACAAAATGACATGTTCAGTTTCTAATTTTGTTAGAATGAGGCCGACATTTAGGCTGGCGAAGAGGTAGGTCCAGCCGACAAAAATTGGCCAAACCGGCAATCAATTGAAACACCATGTTTCACTTTGGGAAAACCAACCAATCATGTGTCGCGTGCTTGGTACTGACCTCTTCTACAATTTCCAATATTCAGTTGATCGAGAAGTCGTGTCGTTCTTATTCTAAAATATTTTTTCGAAAGCACCCACACTTAATCAAAATGAAATTTTTCCTTTCAAACTTCTTGCTTAGAACTTGTTTTATAAACAACTTCGGAGAACTTTTTCTGCTATATCGAAAATATCTTTCTAGTTTGTTTTGGCTGCGATTCAGATTGAGTTTTAATACCATGTGATAGGGGTCCAGTTGACATTTTCACAATTCATTTTTTCCATGAGCGATTAAGAGAGCCGGTCAGTGGTATTTCCCTTTTCCTACCAACCATCTGTTCTTAACATTTCACCACTCCTTCAGTTGATTGGTTGAGAAATTTTTCTTGCCTTGGTTCGTATAAATTGTCTAAAATCACCAAGTTGGTGGTGGAAAAACTAAATGTGGAGAAAGAGCGTCGTGATTTTTTAAACAACCGACTGGTGAAGCTTGCAGAAGAGGTCGGGGCCAAAAAAGGGACACATGATTGGTTAGTTTTCCTCAAGAAAAATATAGTGTTTTAATTGATTGCCGGTTTGGCCAATTTTTGACTGCTGGACCTACCTCTTCGCCAGCCTAAATGTCGGCACTATTCTACCACACTCGAAAACTGAACAGGTCATTTTGTAGAGCAGAAAATTTTCTTCAGAATGATATATGACATGTTGTAAAAATTGTGATTTTATGGCAAAAATTTTTGCTTGAAAAAAAAACGACACTACTTATGGAATGACCCAATACGTCTCTACTGTTTTGCCTCCCACATGTCCAGAGTGTTTACCTCATGAAGCGGAGACCATTTCTCCATAAGCCAATGAATGGTGTGAAAAAAAAAGGCCAGAAATTAGAGAGCGGCCAAACACACTGCAGAACTGAGGAAAATACCACTGGTATAACGGACACACTTTTCTAAAGAAGTCAGGGGAGTACGATTCACAATATCTGGGCTGTACCAAACGCAGAGCTGAGGATTGGGAACGCAATCGGTCCAGCGGAGATGCGGAGAGCCCATACCTATTATACAGCTGAGCGCAAAAAACGGCTTCAGACACGCACAAAATAACGGGAATCAAGGTAAAACCAGAGCAGACCTGGCCATACTTTCCAGAAAGGTTCAACTGCCACAGCTGACATACTGAAGATTTTTTTTTTGAGGCATGCTCACCTTTCTCGTCCGTGAGGCTGGGTACCGCTTTACCAGTCTTCTCAAGAACAATTTGAGCTCCATGACGTGTACCCACTGCTATACGATATTCAATATCTTCCTAAAATACCCACTGAAAATGCAATCAAAGCGCCAAGTGTCAATTGGAGAACACCAAACTGATATACCCCAAAGACAGACGTAATTACGAGATCCCCAAGTGTAAGCTGGCCTGTGTATAGCATAACGTCCATTTCTGATACCTGCTCAGTATCAAAATCACTAATTTCTCTGCCATTAACATCCACACAGCGTGTAGGACAGGGAGCCTGAAAATGCAATGACAGGAAATAATTGCAGGTTAAAGTTTTTTGGTTTCGGCGCTAATCAATATATTTTTGACATGCATTCCAATTTCATTCAGAGTCTTGGTGGCAGAAGAATGCGATCAAACCAGTACAATGACTTGCGAAGGCCAGCCGATGTGTATGGCTTACATCCTTCCAGGCGAAATTCACCTAATTCAAAGGAGGGAAGGCTCGATTGGTCTGAGCAGGTACTGATTCAGAATTTGATCTCCGCACCGTGCGGGTGACCGCCACCTGTCACTACGCCATCTCACCCTAATGATAGAGGTAAACTGAAAAATTATCAATACGCTGAAAATAAAAATGGAGGGTGGAAAAGCAGTTGAAACCACACAAAACAACCGTGAATGCATTACATTACTGTTTCTAGGTGCTAGAGTAAGTTTCATACATCTTCTGGTAGCATATCTGCATTACCCCTCACTGAAGCGCTCAAAAGTGGTGGTTTCACATCATACATAAAACCATAAACTCACAACTTCGCCTGGGGTTTGCATCTCAAGAAGTGGTGGCGTTTCCGCTTCTTCTGCCATACTATGATCTTCATTTGTGACTTTTGATAATAACTCTTCTTGCTCATCCGTCACTTTCACAAAATCACTTTGATTCGCAGAGTCTGACTTGTCATCATCTGCTTTGCCAACAAAAGGCTTCATGACTGGGGCTGAAACAGCAGTGAACTAGTGCAAAGAAGGTAATCCTCGAGGGCTAAGGTTAGGGGATTTGAAAATGCATCACAGAAAACTAACAAGTGCTCTCTCTTGTGATAGCCTTATCCAGAAATGCACGATTCAACAGGTGTACAGTCCCAATGTGCTTATCCAAAGAATTCTGACCATAAAATAGAACGCCTGCAAATACAGATGAAGGAAACACGGAGGAACATTATTTGAGAGAAACCAGAGGTTAAGAGACTCATAGTAAAGGCACACGTGTCAATCTCAACTACAGCTGACAGTGGCTAACAATAAAACAGTGCAGCCACCCAGAGCCAAATAAGATAACTATAGAAAAACGAAAAAGAAATAAAGCGAAGATGAAACTAAGAGAGAAGGGAAACGAAGAAATGCACGTGAGCAAAATGAATAAAACGAAAACACCCATGAGACAGAATCAGATTTCAGAGAAGTCTTATCGACATATGTCAAAGGAAGCAGAATAGCAAAAACGAAACAACTGTGAAGGTGGACGTTGAATACCAGCCATTGGCATTCGCGTTTCCGTCAATAATAGAATTACAACATTGCCTGGTTGCTCACTCACCGCAAACTGGACATTTTTTGCCCTCCTCTAAACACCGCTTGGACCGGGCCTTGGGAGCAGAAGACTGAATAACGCGGATGTTCCTCGGCACAGCTTTTAAAGACGGTCGCCGTTTCACATTGATCATTCGCGAATTCTGCAACAATAATGGAGAGTCAGCTTCACACACTCAAAAGTTTTTTAAGAACCGAGTTATGTCAGTCACGAATGTAATCCACAAAACGTACACCCGGACGTAACTGTGGATCGGATTCCTTGATGTGTGACACAAGTTTTCTCAAAGAGGCGGCATCCAACTATAATGAAATTATAAGCATATATCAAATGAGAAAAGCGTGACCTTGCCAGGCGGAATTAAAGCTGCAGAGTTAGCATAAATTCAGCATTTAAGTTCAACTTTATTTGACAAATATAAAAAATACTAAAACCATCTCACCAATTCACTCACCAGCTTTCGAACGTCCGCCCCTACGAGCAGTTTCGTGTATGCGCAGCTGTGGCGATAATGGAACAGAAGATTATAGTCATATTTAAACCTAAACAGCTCTCATTTCTGAAATAGCACCTCATGAAATGACATTTTCTCACCTATGACCACAAAGTAAGCACTTGAAAGCCCCGTAATGGGAATGAAATCCAGAAATATGCCGTTCTAGACGACCAGCATTTGCAAACTGTCTAAATTCGTGCAGTTAAGTGCAAAGCATAGGGTAAAATAGTAACTGTAGGTGATCATACAAACCGAAAACAATCAGGACACTCTAACGGTTTTCCATCCACAGGAATATTCCATTTTCCCCTATCTACCGCTACGACATTCACTAGTTCTCCATCGACGGTTATCAAAGTGTCAGCGGGATCCACATAATCATCCATAAATATGAGAGCCTTAAATAATCAAGACAATACGTTGATACCAGAAGACGAGAATAGGTGATTTCAGAGGACGCGACAGAGCTGAAAGCAAGAAATTTGTGCTTTAAGGTCGCTTTCATACTCAAATACGTCGCCTAACTCAGATGACGACTACAGAGTAGGAGGGCTACCCAACACATAATCTTGTGAGTCTTTCGCTACATAGTCGACAACCACTAATTACATCGTTATCATCTTTGAACGGTAGGAGACAAATGCTATACAAAAACGAGCTTAGCTCCAACCGAAAACTAATCATTTAAGTTTTGGACTATTGATATCCACTGCTTTGCGGATCTCCAAAGGAATGCGGAAGTTCGCTACTCAACTGATAAAATGTTACCCACGTTCATGATTCCAACTAGCCAGTTAGCTCACTTGCTCGCTGTTTGCGTTGGCTGACACGCCCCTGCGGAAGCTTTTCGAGTCAATTTTTCGAAAGCTGCAATAATAAGGGTACGGTCTCCCAGGTGATGGAGCAGCGCTGGCACAGTCCATATGAAAACAGTTTTTTTTGTGAAGATTGTACATACATTGACAACCCCATAAGAATAATCAAGGATTCCTACGCAGATCCCAACGATTTTTGAAAGAGTAGACATAGCTTGATGGGGAATGGTGGTACCAGAGCGAATTCGAGAATATTTAGGAGTTTCCCACATAGTTTTCCCCTCTGGCTGAATCCGCAACACCTCCACACTTGAGATTACTTCGCCAGGGTCTTCCTGCCATTTCACCGAGCCCCTGCGTACTTATCCAACACAGCTAGTAGTGGTAAGGAGCACACAATGT
>CAXBUJ010000002.1:0-45339 GCA_963978905.1 Trichostrongylus colubriformis | reverse complement strand
TCCTAAAGCCTAAGCCTAAGCCTAAGCCTAAGCCTAAGCCTAAGCCTAAGCCTAAGCCTAAGCCTAAGCCTAAGCCTAAGCCTAAGCCTAAGCCTAAGCCTAAGCCTAAGCCTAAGCCTAAGCCTAAGCCTAAGCCTAAGCCTAAGCCTAAGCCTAAGCCTAAGCCTAAGCCTAAGCCTAAGCCTAAGCCTAAGCCTAAGCCTAAGCCTAAGCCTAAGCCTAAGCCTAAGCCTAAGCCTAAGCCTAAGCCTAAGCCTAAGCCTAAGCCTAAGCCTAAGCCTAAGCCTAAGCCTAAGCCTAAGCCTAAGCCTAAGCCTAAGCCTAAGCCTAAGCCTAAGCCTAAGCCTAAGCCTAAGCCTAAGCCTAAGCCTAAGCCTAAGCCTAAGCCTAAGCCTAAGCCTAAGCCTAAGCCTAAGCCTAAGCCTAAGCCTAAGCCTAAGCCTAAGCCTAAGCCTAAGCCTAAGCCTAAGCCTAAGCCTAAGCCTAAGCCTAAGCCTAAGCCTAAGCCTAAGCCTAAGCCTAAGCCTAAGCCTAAGCCTAAGCCTAAGCCTAAGCCTAAGCCTAAGCCTAAGCCTAAGCCTAAGCCTAAGCCTAAGCCTAAGCCTAAGCCTAAGCCTAAGCCTAAGCCTAAGCCTAAGCCTAAGCCTAAGCCTAAGCCTAAGCCTAAGCCTAAGCCTAAGCCTAAGCCTAAGCCTAAGCCTAAGCCTAAGCCTAAGCCTAAGCCTAAGCCTAAGCCTAAGCCTAAGCCTAAGCCTAAGCCTAAGCCTAAGCCTAAGCCTAAGCCTAAGCCTAAGCCTAAGCCTAAGCCTAAGCCTAAGCCTAAGCCTAAGCCTAAGCCTAAGCCTAAGCCTAAGCCTAAGCCTAAGCCTAAGCCTAAGCCTAAGCCTAAGCCTAAGCCTAAGCCTAAGCCTAAGCCTAAGCCTAAGCCTAAGCCTAAGCCTAAGCCTAAGCCTAAGCCTAAGCCTAAGCCTAAGCCTAAGCCTAAGCCTAAGCCTAAGCCTAAGCCTAAGCCTAAGCCTAAGCCTAAGCCTAAGCCTAAGCCTAAGCCTAAGCCTAAGCCTAAGCCTAAGCCTAAGCCTAAGCCTAAGCCTAAGCCTAAGCCTAAGCCTAAGCCTAAGCCTAAGCCTAAGCCTAAGCCTAAGCCTAAGCCTAAGCCTAAGCCTAAGCCTAAGCCTAAGCCTAAGCCTAAGCCTAAGCCTAAGCCTAAGCCTAAGCCTAAGCCTAAGCCTAAGCCTAAGCCTAAGCCTAAGCCTAAGCCTAAGCCTAAGCCTAAGCCTAAGCCTAAGCCTAAGCCTAAGCCTAAGCCTAAGCCTAAGCCTAAGCCTAAGCCTAAGCCTAAGCCTAAGCCTTCTGTTCCTACAATGCGTCTCAGACCACGGCGGACGCGGTACGAAGCTTTTACACGAAGGCCCCGCCCACTGGGACCGCTCTTTGTGGTGCTGTATCTCAGCCAGATTCACATTTTTTCGCGTGAAATTTTGCATGAGGCCAACATTAGGCAAATACAACATAAATACATGGATAACACAAAAACTCATTTTCCGTGGACGATTCCTTTAAGCTAGTTTCGGTTTCGAACCCAAATGGTCAGTTTTATCATTTCTCACTCACACTTTAGCCCCTCAGCCCGAGAATTTCTGTTAATCATTGCCTACCCAACGTTCACGACCCCCTCCTAGCGGACTAAATACGACCCCCCCCCATTGAGGATTCCTCAACGGAAGCTTCACCCTGCCTCTTCGCACCTATAATAAGTCAGAGGTCGCGACTTCGCCATAGGGGGAGATGTAAAGAGGTTACGCACAATTTATTACTTTATATATCCTTTTTATCTAAGAATTTATGTTAACACCAGTTGGCGGGCGCACACTACTGTGCGCGAAACACCATGTACGTCAGTAGGTCGGCCTGTATTGCTCTTTTTCTTGAGGACAGAGTATTTCGTGCACACCCAGCCCACCGTGGGCGGAGCTTAAATTAGTCCATGTGTGGTCTTCACTTCTTGTCCCATGCTCTACCCATCCAAACTTATCCCCATCTCCACAGGTCGTTTTTCATGTAACTCCGCCCACCACTTTAAATGCTCCGCCCACTGTGCCCTGCATTCTTTCCTGACCTTCAGAAACTCATCCCTGACCTTGATCCATCTTCTCCCTATGTTTGGGGCACATTCGAACCCAATCAACAATTTTTGAACATTCCACGACGGCCCCGCCCATTATGGGCGGAGCTTAACTTGGTCCATGTGTGGTCTTTACTTAGTGTCCCATGCCCTACCCATACCGCATTTGTCCCCATCTCCACAGGTCGTTTTTCATGTAACGTCCAAGCTCCACCCACCACTTTATATGCTCCGCCGACTGTGCCTGCATTCTTTCCTGACCTTCAGAAACTCATCCCTGACCTTTATCCATCTTCTCCCTACGTTAGGAGCACATTCGAACCCAATCAACAATTTTTGAACATTCCACGACGGCCCCGCCCATTATGGGCGGAGCTTAACTTGGTCCATGTGTGGTCTTTACTCAGTGTCCCATACCCTACCCATACCGCATTTGTCCCCATCTCCACAGGTCGTTTTTCATGTAACGTCCAAGCTCCGCCCACCACTTTATGCCCCGCCCACTGTGCCCTGCATTCTTTCCTGACCTTCAGAAACTCATCCCTGACCTAAATCCATCGTCTCCCTACGTTAGTTGCACGTTCGAACGTAATCAACAGTTTCGGGCTGAAAGCCAAACATTCCAGTGCACGCCCCGCCCCCGTGGGCGGAGCTTAATTTGGTCCATGTGTGGTCTTTACTTCCTGTCCCATGCCCTACCCATACCACACTTGGCCCCATCTGCACAGGTCGTTTTTCATATGATACCTAATTTCGTGACAGACGGAGGGACAAACGGCTTAGCGTTTTATATATAGTAGGGATTACCTTTCTCTGGCTTTATGCTCTCAAATCCCGAGGAGATACGATGGGAACGAAACGCTATAAGAAAGCCATTAAAAGGACCGAGAACGCAGGCTGAGGGGGGGGGGGAGACAACGTTAAGGACTTGCCCCCATCGGAAGCCCTACCGATACCGTTATCGTCTTCACGTCGTTGTGATCTCTCATTCTCAAGATCATGTCCTGTATCATACTGGTAAATTCTCTATGCTTGCCGCGGTGTCTTTGTTGTACTTTGTAATGTCAGTGGAAGGTAAAGTTGTCGAGCGCGCTTGGGGTCATGTACGGTCTGGCTAGCTGTAAGGAAGGGCCGGCCGAAGGCGACGGGGCACCTTTTTACTGGTGGAACCAGTGGAACTTTTTGGATTGACAGTTTTGTGCAAACCATTTTCTTAGCCTTCCTCTCGCTGCTCCAAACCATTCGAAGTCCATTCTTCATTCAAGAGCTCTCTGTGAGCACGACGCAATGCGATTGTTCAACACTTCCTTCCTCCTTGGATAGCTAATAACTTTCTGGACCCACGGCTACATAAGAGGTGAAACCTCACGTGTTCCAAAGGTGGGGCTCAAATCAGTGTTATTGCGCCCAGCCGAAAGGTATCGCCTGGCAAAAGAAAACATGACATAAACTTATCTAACGATGCAATTATTGGAGTATTGTTCTATTTCACATTTCCCGAACACTTCTTATGTGTTCGCTACTCTCGAAATTCGTCAGGTTTTAATTACCATAATGAGTTAGCAGATCCGATGATTTTAACCTCGTACATTTTAGCAACAATCGGCTAAAATTCATATCCCCCTACATGAACCTAAAATCAATCACGAGTGTCTTCACGATCTCTAGTTAGGGAACCACCCGCTATTATCTATGCAGCACTCGCTATTGATGCCACCTCCGTCATTCCTGCCACTGCTCCGCTGCTCCATCGGTTCTAGGTCAGGAGGTGCGAATCTAACTATGCGTCAAGCGTTTAGCCGCATACGCAAGTAGATTTCTCAAACAGAAAATAGTAAGTGACAATCTTCGTGGAATAAAAGGTGAGAAATACACCACGGTTCACGATAAAGCTGAGGCTCTTGCTGACTACTTTGAAAGCATTTTCACTCCGGCTTCTGACAGGTTACACACCACACCGTGTATCACGGATAAATGCTTTGAATTTCCAATTATTACCTCACAAATGGTGCACAAATATCTCAAAGCTCTGAAGCCCTCTTTCGCTCTAACTGCTAACGGTGTGCCTCAGTTTTTTTTTTTCAAGGTGTTCGCTAAACAGCTTGCAATACCCTTGGAGCACATCTACAATATATCCTTCCTTTCGGAACAGGTCCCCTCGATTTGGAAGCATGCAATCGTAACTCCCATTCCCAAGTCAAATGACTCCAATCTTGTCTCAAACTACCGACCCATAAGTATCTTATCTACACCACTGAAAGTATTGGAAAAAATAGTCAAGAGCTTTCTATTTGAATGGGTCACTGAATTGAAGTGAATTCCTCTGGAGCAACATGGATTCTTCCCTGGCGCTTCTACGTGCTCGCAACTAATTGATTGCACGCACTATTGGATTGAAGCAATAAATTCGAGTCGCAGGGTGGCCATCGTCAACTTCGATCTAACGAAAGCTTTCGACACGGTTTACAGGTCCAGCCTTCTAGTGAAGCTTGAAAGCATTGGTTTTAGAGGGTGTGCGCTTAGATGGCTCCAGTCCTACTTGGCAGAGTGGAAAATAAGAGTCTGCTACTACAACTATGTGTCCACCTCGAGAGATTGCACGTCTGGAGTTCCTCAAGGGGGTAGCCTTTCACCACTGCTTTTTCTTATCTATACTTACGATCTCGTAGGCTACATCAGAACCGATACCAATTTGCAGGTCGCAGCCTTTGCTGATGACATGAAAATTTCTGTTGCTTATGACGAAAATGGTAAAGAAAGCGCTCAGAACCTTCTGAACCAAGCCGTTGAAATGATGGTCAACTGGTGTACTCAATGGGGACTCGAAATTAATCCGAATAAAACCCATCTTCTCACATTAGGGTCGCCTCAATTAGACATCTGCTTCCCTGATGGAACTCCAATAAGTAAATGGACACTACCAAAGACCTCGGAGTGAACCTGTCAAGGAGTCTAATGTAGAGCGATCATATAGACGTGGTTTCCAAAAAGGGGTTCAGGTAGTCCACATGTTATTCAGGAATATACATAGTTCCGAGGCTAACGTGTGGATTAAGCTGTATAAAGTGTACGTCCTACCAGTGATAGAGTACTGTAGCTCTGTATGGAGCCCTTCTCTTGTCGGTGATATGCAAAAAATCGAAAGAATCCAAAAAACGTTCACTAGGATTCTATTTTACCGAGTTTTTCCATCTGAAAATTATTCACAAGCCTTGCCAGGGTATCAGGAAAGGCTGAAAAAATTTAATTTGAAAAGTCTCTATTATAGGCGCATTCAATCGGATCTAGTTTTTGCTTTCAAGCTTCTGAAAGGTGAACTTCGCATTAAGCCATCGACCTACTGGACATTTCTACCCACATCCGGCGGAAGAGGAACGTTCCGTATTCTCAACCACAGGATGGGCAAATGTCGTCGTGAACTTTGGTTGAACAGCTTCTCTGTAAAGACGGCGAAATGGCTGGAAGCTATGCCTTCTATTCTCCTGGAATTTACAGACGGCGAAATGGCTGGAAGCTATGCCTTCTATTCTCCTGGAATTTACAAACTCCAACCAATTCAAAAGGGCCATCAAACGGATGAATCTTTTAGAGTTACTGGGCATCCCCGATATAGCTTGATGCTGAGCTGGCACATACCTTCTTATTCTCTTGCATCGCCTTTCAATGGATTGCTTCTTCAAGTTGTGCCTCTATTTCGCTTTATTTTACTTCTCCTATGTCGCCTGTCGCTGAATCTGTCACTGATCAGTTTGTTCAGTTTGACCATGTTCGGATTATTGTCAGCTTTTGTGGAAGTCAGATACCTTGTAGTTCGGAGGGTTCTTTCCTTGTCTAGGGCCAACGGTCGAGAATCTGGATGATCGCTCCTGGCGCATGCGTGTAGCCTAGGCATTGTACTCTCCTAGCTTACCGTTTCCACGAGGGAGGTCGGTATACCCGTGTCTCGAAGTTGCGGTAAGCCCCTATGACCCCACTTGTGGCGACCGGGCACCATAGCCGAATGCTGCAGGGGAGTATCGTTTTCTGGCTTCTACATATGCGGGTTGGAGCGGTCACGACGTCACCCGGCCGTTTTGGTAACTGGATGAGCAACTGCGCTACCACTCCAGTTGCAAGGATCTTCTCCACAAATTAGGACAGAGCCTGAACTCATCGTATCTTCTCTTCACCCTACTTCCGTTACTACCATGTTCTCAGAGATTTATTTTATTGCATTGTTTTTGCTTTGTTATAGCCTGTGTTTTCCGAGTTTGACTTTGAATTGCTATTTACTCTGACTATTGTTTTCTTGAACGATATCCAGATTAACTCCTATCTGCAAGATATGTCATGGCAGCGCGTCTGCGGACGCAAAGTAAGTAAATAAAAAAAATAACTGTACACCCACCTTAGTGGCTGGACGCCCACTGGACAAAACGAGAAAAGTACACTATTTGACTCCAGCACGTCATTTTCGATCTTCACCGACAACGTACAAAGTACATCTTATATAAGTCAATACCAGCAAGTACGAAACGTACAAAAATTACAGCTAACATCATATCAAAATATAAAGAATCAGAATCAGATCACTGAGAACTGTTAAAATTGTGTACAAATCACAAATTAATACATTCTAGTGATCCGTTCTACCCAGGGCTGTAACATGTGAATGGAACGTAGTGAAATACACTCGAGAAAATTCCTACACACAGACAAAAAGAAAACGACAAAAGCAGCAATCGATACGCAAATGATCCACAAACAGAACAATAATTATACGTTATACATTAACACAGAATGTAAATGATACCTGTTCTTCACGGTAAAGAGCGACCTGCGATGATCGCATTCAAATGAAAGATTGCTTGTTGACGGTAGCCATCAGCCTGTCCAGTGATCTGATTCACAGTAAGCATCCCCTCAGATACAGGTGATTTTTAAAGACATGGTTCACATTGGAGATGAGGACGGGGTGTCCTCATGAGAGAAACTCAGTCCAATTCAAGGAGTCAATCAGCCATGACCGGTCGGTATAAGCATAAAAGAAGTAATTAGCGAAAGCAGGGCGTAGGGGGATTAGATACTTCACACTTTTGCACCTGTTCCCAATCGCAGATTTACGACTGAATCGAACAAAAAATTATGTACGTTTACCCATCTGAGATCAGAAAGCTAAGAGGAACGCAACTGCACCTGCCTTCAATGCGGCGCGGCGTTAGACATTAGGGAATCCACACTATTTCATGGACTGGCTTTGACCACATCAATACACCACTCATTATCACCAAATAAATACTACTACTACGGATGAATTGCAGAGCAATGATGACAGTCTATAGTACACTGTAAAATGAACGAATGTGAAAAACATGTAGCTACAACCAACTGCAACCAAACTACCGGTGGAGTTCTTCTGAATTATCAACTAAAAATTCTGGAAAGAATGCTAAAAATAAACAGACTAAATGGTCACATCGTATTATGCACAATTATCTTAGCGGAAATCACAATGCGCCAAAATCACTCAAATATAACGAATGCAATAGACTGCTTCCTACTTTGTCTTTCACGCAGAGCTTTGACTATTCGTGAGTCAGCAGACGTATGCGCTTACTCGGAGGTTCGATTCCTGACACTGAAATATAGGAAAAATACATTTTTCAAATGAGCAATCGCGACAAGAGAGGTATAGGAAGTTTAACTGTATAATGATTTTCACTTAATGTGAAGAAGGAGAATTTGTTTTTGAGCATATAATAAAAACTGCGTACTGGAAGAGCTCAGTGACACTCCATGAAGACTGTTGGCAGCACTGCACATACTTCCTATACATGGCTTTCGTTCACTAGACATATGCGCAACGATTTCCGTCACTAGACATCCGTGGTCACGAGTCAATTCGGCCCATGTATCTGTCTGAAAGTCCCGTTTGGGTTAACATTCAACACACAACATCCACTGTGAAAACGGGGCACAAGTACCAACATTCCCAAAAGGAAGCGAAGGATATCGATCACGACGCATGAATAGTGAGGGCTCAACCTGTCTGGATAACCAAGTTATGGCATTATGATGAGGTCCGATGCACCGACCACCGCGGCAGGACGCATCACAGATACGATCACGCTGCCTAATCATAAGTCCTTAAATAAACCTGACTGAAGTTGATGCGGTCACTGTAACACACCGAAGGGGTGAATTTGGCAGACTGGAAATATGAAAGCCGAGGAGTGCTCAGCAATGTTACAGTGGAGAAGGAACGGGATAAAAAGGTGAAGAACCCTAATAATAAAAACCTGTACCCACCCCCTTCGTTTCGCGCTCCTCTGCGTCACTGATCGATGGGGTAGACTGCACACAAGCGCATAAATCAGTGGTCCGCGAACGTTGTCCCGTCCTTGCCGGTAACTCTATCGCTGGATGAACGGCATCACGTTTGTGCTGCGGTATCGAGACAACATCTCATGGCGCGCTTTCAATGCGAGCTTTGCCAGTCATCCTATCTTCTGAAGCGGAATGTTTGTTTCCAGAGTCCACATATATTCCCACTCACGGTGCCTTTAAGACGCTTTCATTGGTCTGTGCAGACAGTTCGACCCTTGTTTTACGCTGCACGCGCTAGCCTCACTCCAACCATCCTACTCAGACACTTTATTAAGCATCGATGACTTGAAAAGCAATGGAAGATGACAATACTAACCTGAATAACACTATTGATGTTTTGCGCAATGAACTTCACCGCCTCATTCTTCAGTTCCGCTGCGTTGTACATATCGGCATACACGAGAAACTTACAGGCTGTGTCCACGATTAGTCCACTCCTCAACACCTAAACCGGTACATCCACACGAAAAAAAAAGAGTAATTCAATATAGTATTGAAAAAATCAACGCAGTGGCTTCTCAGCTACTCATGACTTTCATCCTGCACCACTTCTAGCTCTTAAATCACTATGCAACAACTCACCTGATCAGCCATCTCTTTCAATCCGGGTAACTGGAATCGATCCGCAGCTGCCAACAATTCCAGACCCATTTGTTGAATGTTTGGTGACCGGCCGGAGTACATATACATTAACAATTCATGCATCACCTAAAAACGATCTCATCTGAATTATTGAATTATTATTGACAAATTCAATTAATCACAGTTTAGGAGGAAGTATCGAAAAAATCACAAAGGTAATAAAATAAAAATTGATGAAAATGAAACAATGTAACAAATCAGCAACTACCTACCTCGTAATCTACATCTTCAAGGACGACCCGATTCGTCTTTGCTTCTTCAGTATGCGGCTCTAACATGGCCGCAAATACCGGAGATCGTGCTGATAGGACTACCTGAAAATTAAAGCATGTAGCCGTAATTACCGATGAAAACTCACGACATATGAGGTGTCGCGGAACGCGACTGTCCCTGTGGGCGCACCGCGCGCCCGGCCCCGCCCCCAGTCCGTGCCTCTATAAAAGGGTCGCCACTGCCAGTCGGTGCTTACACACTTTTCCTCCGGGAGGAGAGGGCACCGGGCTAAGGCTGCTAGGATGCCATGCCGGACTGTTGAGGGTGAGAGCTTGCCTCTCACACTCTGCAGGCCGTCAAGGGCGCGGTGCGGTCGGGCGGACCGCGGCCGGCGTGGTTGAGCGCTGGCATGCCCACGTCCGCTACACCCGAGGACGTGGACGGCTGCAGGCGGGGTAAGGAGCGTGCAGGGGTGCAGGAAGTTACCGCAGTTACCGCTAGTGATCCAATAGTTGACCCTTGGGGAGATGAGCACGGTCGGACCTGAGTCCGGGCAGGATGATAAGAGTAGGGCGACTATTGGGAATAACATGTACATAATAAATATGGGTGCTGTAATCCTTGTACTTGTTGTCGTACGGAGTGTAGGTTATAGGCAGAAGTGCGGGAGCCAATACCTCCGGGAAGCGGCGGCCATACTGTGGGGAAAGCAGTATGGTTCCTGGGGAAGCCCACGTGGACAGTGACAACCCGCAAGCATAGCAGCGGGGTGGTATAGAATCCGGAGACCCGCAACCACGATGCTGTTGCGCTAGCGGTTAGGAGGGCAACCGCCCGAGAGCCGCAACATGAGGAAAATGATAGAATATGAACTGCATTGACCAGAGCTCATGAAACCCATGCCACCTGAGCCTACTCGGTCTTTCGGCTGTTTGGGCCTCCTGTCCATATTCCCATGCATCAACCCCAAAGGGACCTCTCCTCCTGCAATCTTCCTTCTTCTCCCCCAAACGGAGAAGGAAGGAAGTCCTGAGAAGACGAAAGTACTACATCTCGGAGCCAGGAATGGACTTTCCTCATACGAAATCAACGGCATCAATCTCACACCGGTGGATCCGACAGTGGATTTGGGCTTTCATCTCAATAGTAGGCTAGATTTCACCACTCATTGCGAAAAAATTTCACTCTCAGCACAAAGACGAATTTACAACATATTCAAAGCTCTATCCTCAACCAATCCGCAAGTGCTGCTGGCTGCGTATAAAAGTTATGTTAGACCAATCCTAGAGTATGGAACAACAGTGTTCAACCCGTGCAAGCAGTCTTCTATCAAAAGGCTAGAGGCCGTTCAGAATAGCTTCACGCGTAAACTATTTTTACGTTGCCTTGGTTTCTCTTACACATCAGTGCCGGACTCCTCCTCTCGTAATAAACTACTCGGGTTGAAAACTCTCTCAGTCAGGGGAAAGGTTAATGATGTCGTTATGGTAAGTAAAATACTCAATGGCCAGGTACAGGTAAATTCTAATCATTTTTTCCAGATCCTACCATCAGTAACTAGAGGAAGCCTTAGTAAGATTAGTTTCAAAAGTGCCCGCGGTGGTCTTCGGCATAACTTCTTTGTCAACCGTGCTGGATCCATATATTTAACTTTGTCAAAACAGACCGCTCCCTGTTTCGGCTATTTCCTTGAAAACCTATCTCAATCGCATCTTGGATTAATGGTACTTTAAGAAACCGGATGATGCTCTAGTAAATTTCGCCATTTCCACCTCTTTCTTCTCTTTTTCGTCAGTCTCTTTTCTTTGACCATTTTGTTCTTCGCCATATGTTGCTACAGATTTCGCTGTTTTACAAATTGCGAACTGCATGGGATAATGTTCGTCTTTTCTACTTTACTTGTGGTTCAATGCTAGATGTTTGCTGGCAATTTCTTTTGTACATGCTTGTCATGTAATAAAGTATCAAGTATCAAGTAGGAGCTTGCGGCAATGACTGCGCATTCATCTCCTCTATCGCACTGCTTTGTCTGCCTGACCTTGTACTGCTACTCTTCTTTTCTGGGCCTATCCTACCATTCTCTACCCATGCAAAGTCACAGTATAGACCAGACCAGATTGCACATCGGTAGGGGGGGGGGAGCATGTGGCGACCAACATATCACAGTGGCTGGTGATACACCCAAGCAGCTTCTCCTGGTGGATAGCAGCATGAATCGCCCACCACGTGCCGTGTATAATAAGCACGGACGGAAGAATCCAAAGTCACTGGAATGGGTAAATTTGACAGATTTTGGAATATGAAAGGAGGGGTGCTCAACAATGAACAGTAGAGAAAGAACGAGGAAAAATGGCGAAAAACCCGAGAAATAGGGATCCGAAACCTCCTTCTCTCTTGAACCTCTCTGCGACACTAGCCAACGTGGACAGCAGACGGGGGAGAGGTTGCAGCGCACCCGGCCGCGAACGTTGTCCCGCCCACGTGGGCAACTCGCCCCGCTGCAGCATTGCAGGACAGCACTCCGTGCTGCGGGTCATGATAAAACCCCAAGCCGCGCTTTCAATGCGAGTGACCCCCCACACATACCCTTTTTCGAAGTAAAAGATTGGTTTCCACAGAGCATGTATTCAATGTTCTCAGTCTTCCTTTACACTTCCCGCTGCCTTCAACGATTCCCTATAGCAAAGTAGAAAACCCAAAAATAATATACCTTATGAACAGGGATTTCTTTATCGCCTACGGCAATGGTAAAATCGGACAATTTTGCGTCCTTGAATATTGATTCGAGATCTTTTGTTACCTGTAATAACAAATTTTACTCCCCTTTAGAGCAGCTCCCTGTAACGAAACTCTTCTATCATTCTTGATCATTCAGAAGCACCCCATACATGTGAACTTACCTCCGCAGGTTTAGGTTCAGGTGGGCCGAGGGTTTTCGGCGCTTGACTAGTTCTTGTTACCGTATCGAAAGTAACCGTCATATTCAGCACCAACTGCAATTCATCCGATGGATGTACATGACTGATGAGAAGATCCCGTCTTATGTATTCAAAATACCCATGAAGCTGAAAATCACATAGGATTAGAGGCTTCAATCGTTTATAGGAGATGTTATTATGAACCTAACAGCATTGAAAGGATGAAGAGGGAAGTATTCAGCGTTAATCATTCCACTGTTCCTGCTTGTTGGGATTCTAGTTCCTTTCAGAATCTTGATAGCGGGTTAATGTGATTTGTCCCATACAGTGACTTGCGGATATCAGTGCTATTAGGTTGTCCCAAAAGTCTTGTAGGATTTTTCGATCATCACTTTTTATTATTTTTTCTTCCAACAAACAACAATTAGGCAACAACGTATTCACCATTGTGATCGACAACACTCTGCCCCCTCATAAGTAAATCGCTGATTCCCTCCTTCCAGAACTCTGGGCTCTGAAAGTCGAAGAAGTCAGCGATCGCCTTTGCAAGCATGTCATAGTCGGCTAATTTTCTCTTGGCCAAGGATTCAAGAGGATGGGTAAGGTGATAGTCAGAAGGGGCAATGTCTGGAGAGTATGGCGGGTAGGGCAGCACATCCCAGCTGGGCTCCTGTAGCTCGGTCTGGGTACACTTCGCGACGTATGGGTGGGCGTTGTCATTAAGAAGGGTGACCGCGGACCTTCTCAGGCGCTTTTCTCGAACAGCGACGGCGATCTGCTGAAGCTGGTGGGTGTATACGGGAGCGGGCATCGCGACAGCACCTTGCGACAACCGGATTCGTGAAGGCGACGATTCACAGTTATGGGAGTTGTCCATTCCTCTCTGCCAGCTCACGCATGATGGTTTCAGGATCGGCGCAAACGGTGGAGAGCAGCGTCTCGTCGTCGAATGCGTGTGGGTGTCCCGTGCGTGGTTTGTCTTCCATGTCAATCTCGCCGTTGCTTAAGCTGATGAACCAACGGCGCATGGTCTCATAGCTCACACATCCCTTGACATGCAGCGCTGATGGAGTCGCAAGCTTGCTTCCGTCGCTTTGGTGCCGTAAGACCGCTTCCAGTAGACGACACCACGTGTTGGGTGGGTATCGACTACGGGCACTGTAGCTCTCTCCGGAGCCTGGTGGGTCAATATATATTTTACTAGGAAGCGTAGAGATCGTTCTACCATATTACTAAACCGTCTAGACCTGTCTTGAAGTAAACAAGAGTTATTAACAAGAGGGACAACCTGATATCATACTCCCAGACGAGTCTGATATCAATTCACCGTTCCTCGGTGTCTGGGTAGGCGTTGATGCATTTAATCTTCGGACTACAAAATGGGAGCGCTCGCCATCTGTCATCACACCACCTCTGCCCTTCCATATTTTTAGTCTGCATCACAAGACTTAACTGACCCTCACTCACAACACCCCGCTACAAGAGAATGGAAACAAGAAACTAATCTATCACACGGACACAAACCTGTTGAGTTCCTGTATAGACTGTGGTTGGGATTTCCTCATTCCTCGAATTAAATACCGTGAACTTGAACTTGGCCTTGAATTGTACATTCGTCTGATTAGAGAAACACTGAAATATGAAGTATTAGCAAAGATAATGGTGACTATCATCATAATTGTTCGTGGAAAATATTTCTTAAGAGAATCAAAAACTTGAAAAAATTTGCTTCCTGCAGAAGGAAGTAGCAATTTGCATTCATTGCCATCATCTTTGAGAAGGTAATGACAAGTAGCAAGACGAGAAGCAAGTCCGCATAAGCCTAAACCTCTTCGCCTTAAATACCCTTTCAAATTAAACACCTACTCTATACTTGTAATTATTCCCTCTACTTCTTTTCCAGAAACACCTCTATCGAGCCCTCGATACACACCCACTCGTCGAGGATCGCCGACCACTAGAAAATATTTCCTATATATGGTGCGCCTTGCTCGCATATGAAAACACCAGCTGGGCTATCGCACAGCACTATTAACGTCTTTATTTATTTAACTCAACAGAATTATGTATAGGGAACTGATCGATTTGACTTTTTGCCGAGCATCTGCTTTCTACACATAGGTGATAGGAGGAAGGTCACCATTTTTCGCAGGCCAGATGATTTAGCGGTCGATGCCATTTGTTTCAATGATATTGACGATCGTTCGGGAATGACATGGGTGAATCCACTAATCAGCTAACCCTTCGGCTGATGTGGTCACTATTAGGAGTTCAGATAGTTTAGGGATCCAAAGTTTGGCAACTGTTCAATTAGTACAATTTGTCCATTTGCTGAGCATCTATTTCCTACATATTGGTGGCAGATCCATATGTCAGTTATCGATGCTTATCGTTCTTGTGAACATGCACCACTACTTGGACTTTTACATAGTCTAGCGGTCGATACCCAGGGTTGTTGCTGGCATCGCATGAGAGGATGAATCGCTTGCTTTACCATCACAAATCTAGATGTTGTCTTGATCATCCATGTAGATCGCAGTATCAAAAAGCATGCACCATTATTTGTAACGCCGACTGTGGCCTTTTTAAGTTCCTTATCGAATCTTATCAACAGTTATCCACGCGGGCCACCCACCATCGATGTCTCCGTTCCACACCGCACAACACCTATAAATATGGGCGCTCTTGGATCCACGCGAAAGACGAAACGACTTTGGCGACATTAGCCTTTCGAGGCTCCTTATCACCCCTTATCAACTGTTCTCACTTTCGGTCCACCACCGCTGAGATCTCCCTACCACCTCCTATATCATATGTGAAATTCAGGATCCCACCTTTGCTGCGACGTGAGATATGAATTTCCGATCAAACAGACATACACACAAACACACACACACCAACAGACGCACTTAGCCGATTGTACAAAGTAGGAATACATATCAAACAGACATACACACAAACACACACACACCAACAGACACACTTAGCCGATTATATAAAGTAGGAATACATACCAGCTGCCAGTGCAGCAGCGACTTTTTTAACGCCATGGGGGAATAAGTTCTAGAGCTGTTCAGAGCACAAAGCGTTTTCTGCTGCAATTGTAGGAGTCGGATCTATACCAACATATTTTGATCTATTACGCCGTTGGAAACAATAATGAATTGCATGGATGCAGGTATCACCGGCTGCACTTTTTTCGTGGATTCCCACCGAGCGTGTGGCCAGTGTTCCGATGGATAGGGTGGGGTAAGGTCGCCCATGAGTAATTTTCTATGCCAGGCGATAGACTTACCACTGATTTCAAGATCTTGGCTACGTAGCTGGTCTTCTTATGTCAGAGTAAAGGCGAAAAAAAAAGACAGATGTTTGTGAAGTTAGATATGTAAATGGATTGTGAAGATGATCTGTAGCCTATCATGATAATCACGTGCTTATCCTATTACCTGATATGTAATTATATCTATTGTTGTTATGCTTACATGTATCGTATCTCATATATGTCCATCTTAACCAATCGATACAAAGTGCGAGTGCCTGTCACCCCTCCTCCCGCCCTTTTTGAACCCAACTTCTCTTTGTACCTCCATATGTCCATACTGTATCACTTTGCCATATTGATCCGATCTCCCGAAGGACCGCCTTATTTCTGAGTAAGCCTGTACAAGAGTTCGCCTCTGCTAAGACCGCGAGAGGTCCACTCGTCTGCTGATCTCACCTATTCGACTGAAGCAAGTAAAAGGTTAGTAATTGACTGGTTCAATTACTATAAGGGATTCCAACCCTTGGATATCTGACTGGAGCCGACCAGCTCCATTACAGGATGCGTATAATAAACCTTGTGGACAGGTGTTGTAACACCTTCCATTGAATACAATTTCCAACTGGAAGCAAATAAGATGTATCGATTAGGTGGAAGCTAGTTAATGTAACAGTCTGTGATATGAAGTTTCAGTCTGTTGAGAATGCAAATTTTATCTATCCCAAAGTGAATGGCCCGACACGCAACGAGGGTGACCTGACCTCTCTGCACACTGGTCGGAACAATTGCACCTCACTCGCGCACGAGCACGGCCGCAAAGGTACAGCTTGATTGACAGAGTTTCGCGGGTGGATGACTTTAGTACAGAAGGCTCCTTAGCACCTTTGCCTCGCACCTACCTCGCACCTCCCTGGCACCACCTCCCACCTTGGCATGGGAGCTGACCTCGCTTAATTGACTGCTCTGCCTGCTGACCTCTTGTTGACAATGATTGTTATCGATCAAAAATAACAACAATATGGAATAATTAGGAAGTCAATTTGTCGAATTAGTTGCAATGGGACATTTTCTTGAAAATTCATATCTCGCGTCGCAGGGAAGCTGGGACTCTGATTTTTTAAAGTGATATAGGGGGTGGTAAGGGGACAACAATGGTGAAATGTCCCCTACAATTTGGGCTCAATTTTTGCTATCTGATCCACAGTCAATTGTAATGCAGTAGTAGGTTAATCAATAGTTCGCTAGAGTAATGAAGAGTGTGAACACATCGTTCGCCTACAGGCAAGATAGTTAATTTTGTAACTCCAGAGCAAATCCAGAACTATTGCAAGAAAATGTCTCAGTTTGTAACTAATTCGACCATTTGACTTCCTAATTATTTCATATTGTTGTTATTTTTGATCGTTCGTTAATTGTTGTTAATTGTTAGTAATAATAATAATAACAGTTAATAATAATAAATATTAATAAATGATAGTAAATAATAATATCACTTAAAAAATCAGAGTTCCAGCTTTGCTGCGACGCGAGATATGAATTTCCCGCCATTCGCCTTTCGAGGCTCCTTATCAGCCCTTAACAGTTGCTATCACTCTCTTTCCCTCACCATTGATGTCCCCTTACCACCCCCTATATCACTTTAAAAAATCAGAGTCCCAGCTTTCCTGCGACGCGAGATATCAATTCAAGAAAATGTCCCGTTGTAACTAATTCGACAAATTGACTTCCTAATTATTCCATATTGTTGTTATTTTTGATCGATAACAATCATTATCGACAAGAGGTCAGCAGGTAGAGCAGTCAATTAAGCGAGGTCAGCTCGCACGCCAAGGTGGGGGGCGGTGCTAAGGAGGTGCGAGGTAGGTGCGAGGCAAAGGTGCTAAGGAGCATTCTGTACTAAAGTCCCCCTCCCGAGTTTCGCCCAAGTCGAGTTTGATGGAAACTCGCCCAAGTCAAACGATTCCACATTTCCAGGTTTAGTAATTTGGCACAAGTCCTGGTAGAAATACCACTGACCGCACAAAGAGTTTCCCAAATGGAAAGTTCGGTAGCTAAATCAGAGTACAGATCATTCAGGATGCACAGATTCCTCTGAGATTCTTTGGAAAACTGAATGCATGGCGTATCCCGGAGATGAGCATCAGCATAACTGTGACCACTGCCTTCATCAGATCTACAGAAATGACAAAAACTCACCGACAGATAAGTCTTATAAGACTCCCATAATATAAATCAGAGTACAAATCATTCAGGATGCACAGATTCTTCCGAGATTCTTTTGGAAAATTGAATGCATGGCGTATCCCGAAGATGAGCATTAGCATAGCTGTGACACTGCCTTCATCAGATCTACAGAAATAACAAAAACTCACCGACAGATGAAAGTTTTACAAGATTCCCATAATATCATCACGATTATTCATCTTCGGACATGAACAACCTTATCGTCTATTAATTTCGAGCACGTCAACAGGCTTCAACTAATCACCAACAACCAAAACGTGTTTTTCTGCGGCGCTAATCACACACACACACACAAACTCACTGCCGACGTTGTTGTAGCTACTGCTACGTTCGATTCAGAGGTATTTAATTGTTTTTTCACTAATTACGTATTATATATTACAGGATTACGAGATAGAGCGAAGGGCCAGTTCCAAGGAATTTAGTGTGTGGTCTAGATCATGATGCGCTGATCGCGCGGGGGGTCGATATTATCGAGTGACAACAAGGTGGCAGGGGACCATTCGATTCTATTCGGTGGGTCGTGAGCGCCTGCAAGGAATTTTGTCTGCAACGCCACCCTCTGGACAATATTTGGATCTGACCCCATTGACTCTTACTCGGTACACTACTTGGAGTTCAGATTTGTTATTCTACTGAATTCTGTTGTTACTAATGTATTTTGTATTACTTGCTTCAGTACACTCAAGTAAAGGAACTGCGTGGCACTAGCTAGGACGAGCAGGAGCAAGTTCTATAGTTGTTGACTACGCGCCACTGCTTACAGCAACCGAGCCCTACAGCTGCAGCAACACCGCAACACTGTCAGCACTTCTAATACATGCGATGAAAACATGCCCGTGCAGCGCCGGCTGCCGTCTTGCTGAACCAAGAACGCGCTGCCTGACTGACTGGATGGCGTAACTCAAAACAGCCGATATTATTGATTTCAGAACTAAAGTAGTAGTAGCGCTAATAGAACGACTCCTACCATGTCTACGATGATAACAAGTTGTCGCCACGATTTACGTTATTTATACATTTGAAATTTCATTGGGCACTGTGTTTAATCTCAACCATCCACGGTTCAGCGATTACAATCATCGTAATCTTTGAAAAGCAGCGGTTTTTTAGTGTGGACGGGATATCTCACGTTCAACTCAGGCCAACCGAAAACACTTTTGAATCAGGCGAGAATACACCTGCACTCTGTGACTGTGGGATACACAGCTCCAAAACGGCGAAGTGCTGTGTTTCACACGAGCGCTTTTAAATGACCTTGCAACGCAGTCACCACTCGTGAGCGAGAAATAGAAGATGAATGATTAAAACCCCTGAGAGAATCGGCTCCACCGTTCGGAATTGTACACGCCTGACAGTAGACGAGCACAATGATTTTTAGAGGCTGACCGAAATTCACGTTAACTTTCCCTCTCCCATCAGGAACTGAAGAACACTGAACAGTATAACACTTCTTCCAAGGATAATTTAATTTCCGGTTCGGGCTCATTGCAGCGATGTCCTATTGATATTTGATACGACATCATAGAAGATCCCAGTTACTCCGCCAACAGAATAGTACACGGCCACAACACCACTTCAATCCCCTCCCTCGCTCATGAACTACAATCTTCGACCGATAACTCGTTGCTTTCCGGTCAAATTTTATAAATGACAGGCGCGAGTCTGGTTCATCGTTATTTACAACCTTTCACCTTCTTTCCAATAGTAAAGCATTAATGTTGCTCAGTGAAGAAACAAAGTACATTTGCAAACACAGAACTTCGTGTTGATCACTTAAAACAATGAACCGCTTGGAAGATCGCTCGATAAATACCAAAAACACCAAAAAGCCGCTTACTTTGATATGGACCGGTGACTTTCTATTCCTACAGGGACGGCTAATAGGTGCCCACTTCCACCAGAAGGAGAACCAGATATCTATTCAGTTCCGACTAGAGCCAAGTACGAAGGATATCCCAAATTTTTGGTTAACAGCAACTAGTGAATTTCATATAACCAAGTAAAATGAAGAGGGTATGAAGGCGGCGCCACAAAAAAAAGTGAGCGGGGATAAAAAAAAACCTATGGGGAAAAGGGCAAACAACAGAGAACAAAAGATAAAACAGGAAAAATGAAACAGCAGAGTCGCTCACCTAAAGAACATTCGACAGATTTCTCATTGAGCCATTTTTTGGCACCTAAGGAGTTTAAAAAGTTTATCAGGAGCAATGCTCGGTAGATGAGTCTTCCGAACCTTCCCTCTCGAAGCCGCCGTTAGCTCGAGCCTTACCCAGTTGCAGATTAGATATACCAGATACGGGTCGATTAGTCGACAAGCAATCGTTACACAAACTGCAAATGGACTGATGGTGGTCATGAGCTATAACATGGCCCTACGTTATATCAAATCTCCAATACTTTCTTTCACACGCTCTCTCAATCCCTCTTTGACAATATAACTAATTACACTATTATACTAGTCGCTTTGGCCGGCTGACGCCTGCCGCCCCTGAATGTTGATTTCACAGGCTTGGCGAGGAGTTGATTCTCGGCTCGCCGCTTAGGCGGCAAACTATTTTCGCGCGCGCTCAGCGCGCATTGGAGGGTAAAGGAGCTCTAGTGGATAGATCTTACGTAGTGTTGCATACATATAATAGTAGTTGAACCTCCGATCATCGGCTTCGACTGGCAATATCTGGCATCGATACCAAACCTACTAATACTCCCTGCTCACTCGAAACAGTACTCTTTCAAGGTGATAGTAGGCATTGTTGGGCCGAGTGTCAAAGGAAATCCGAAGTGTTCAATAATATGTACAAAGAAGAAGGAACGGTGGAAGACATGAGAAATGAGTTCCTCTTCCCACCGAGTCGATCACCATAAAAAAGGGCGACCCACATTAAAATGGGTGGCAGCTTTCATAGAAGGCTTCCTTTCAGAGCGCAGGGCGTTCCTTGCACCGTGAATTTTGGCACATATAATCTTCCCCAGGCCTCTAGCTTTCATCTGACACTCACTTTGAAAGTTTTCATTACCAACGGTACCTCTGTCACAGTCAGATTGAAGATTTTACTACCCACAAAACCCTTATTACCATCCTTGACTGTTCCAATAACTCCATGTTCACCTTAGCTTATCTACCTGTCGTCACCTCCCATAACTCCTTATTTGTACCCATTTAGACAACAGAAAGCGATACAAAGGCTATGACTACCGGAGCTATCGTCTCTAAAGCCACGATCCCTCTCCCTAACTCCTAATCTCTCTCTATGATCACTTTCCACGAGTCAGGAAAAGTCCTATTGCGAATCCTACCCACTTCAGGCTAAACCGGAGCCTAACCACATTTTTTTTCAAGCACCGTCCACTGAGAACGATCTCGCCCCACTGAGCCTATCTTTTCTGTTCCCTTCAAAATCTTATTGCTGATCGCAAATCATTCATCCCCACGGTTTAGAACTGAACAGACTCTAGGAGTTCTGAGTGCCGATCCTTCTTCGCCTACGGTAAGCGCTGTTTCCTACTTTTTGATGATCCATGCCCTAGGATCTGGGCTCCTCTCATACCGAACAACGCATTTTTGTTGTGAACACTCCATTCAGGATACGCTCAACTCACTGCGGAAGACCCTTGTCCAGAAACTCATCCACGACCTTCACCACCTAACTGTTCCCCTCCTCTAATATTGGGTTGAGGAACAAGTCCTCGCGGTTTTTTTTTCAACCCCGTTTTTCACGTTGTTTCCTTCATCTTTCGACAAAGCTTATATATGAGCTTCCGATAGAGCTTTTTTTTTGCTCTATAAAATAATACTATCTGTTTTTCGATTCCTTCGACTACCTAATATTTATGACGTTCGGAAATGAAGTAATGTGAAGGCAAAAAATTGGCACTTGCGCACCTCATCTTTCTCGTCTGCCATCGAGACCAGAAAATGTGTGTGTATGTTTCGATAGAGCTTTTTCAGCTCTACAAAATGGTACTACTTTTTAAACCAATCGCTCAACTTTTTGCTGTTTTTGAGACTCACTAATGCAGTACTCGCGAAAGTGTGCACTTTGGTTATCTTCTCTTCCTCGCCAACCATCCAGATTGGAGGGGATGTGCATATACGCATTCGATAGAGCTTTTTTGCTCTACAAGATGGTACCACTCTCCTTTTGTATCCTCTCATATTTTAGCATGTAGGGATAAGCTTCCCACTGTTCTTCAATTCAAAATTGCATAATGTATATGAATTTTTTGGCAGAGCGTTTTGTATCATTCGATAGAGCTCTTTCCGCTCTACAAGATAGTGTTCACGGTTTTTGTTCGAATAAATTTGACATTTTTTAGTTCATTTAAAAGTCGACGAAATCGAGCATTTTTGACACCATGTGACGAAAATACTCGATTTTGTCGACTTTTAAATGATCTAAAAAATGTCGAAAATTTATTCGAAGAAAAACCGTTAAAACTATCTTGTAGAGCGGAAAGAGCTCTATCGAATGATATAAAAAATTCTGCCAAAAAAATTCATTTACATTACGCAATTTTGAATTGAAAAAAGATGAAAAATTATTCCAACATGCTAAAATATGAGAGGATACAAAAGAAGAATGGGGTATCATCCTGTAGAGTAATACCATTCTGTAGAACTGAAAAAGCTCTATCGAAATCTATACACATACATTTTTTGGTTTTTTCCGAACCGCATAAATATTATGTAGTCGAAGGAGTCGAAAAACAGTTTTATTTTATAGAGCAAAAAAAGCTCTATCGAAAGCATGTATAAGCTTTGTGGAAAGATGAAGGGAACAATGTGAAAAACGGGGTTGAAAAAACTGCAAGTACTTATTCCTCTACCCAATACATTAGAAACTGAAGTAAAGTACCATTCCAAACTTGAACTGAGCACCTAAGCTGAGTCGAACCACGATCCTTCGTTGTAAGATTTGTCCATTCGGAACACGGTAGGCCCGGCGCACGGCACTACACTCCCTTCTAGAAACTCATCGCTGACCTCGACCGAAATTTTCCCACGTCTAGATTTTGGATCTTAATTAAAATATTTTCACTTGAATAATGAGTTTTTCAGTGCACGCCCTGCCATGGGTGGGGCGTGCTCTGAAATATTCACTTTTCATGAAAATCTTTAAATTAGCAACTTTGTTTGAGCGCGCTACTTCTTAACCCATGCATTAGCTATCCCCCACTTTATCTGACCATTGCAACTTGTCTTTCAGCAGACCCGGATTTCGTAACAGACAGACTGTTAGACGGAAAGACTGATTAAGCCGAATGTGAGCCAAACCCCAACTTCTTCGGCGTCTGTGCGTTTAGAGCTTCGGTTAAATGGGCTTCTGCTTCTTCACCCATGCACCACCTACACCACAATTGAGCCGACCTATACAGGTGTCCTTCAGATGATTCCGACTTTCTTGCGAGACAGACAGGCCTACATACATACAGATAGACAAAAGGACAGACAAACAGATAGACAGACTAAGCCTGTTAGGAGTGCGACTGGGTACCGGGCCAGCTGCGCTGACTCCATAGGAAGGGGACGAGTGGTTCTCGGCTCTCCGCGCTAGTGCAGTATCCAAAAACTGCTTAAGACCTTCGAAAAAGTTACTCGCCCCATTTGCCATCATTTGAATCTTCTGTTCCTTTGATAGCCACTGCATCTACTACTGATGATATACCCTCTGATCCCCTGACTCGGCAAGCGCTTCATTTCAAATACCTTTGAGCAGAGCTGGCGCGGTTGCCTATGACTCTACAGAATCTCTGCTTCTGCGACTCCAGTACATAAGGATTTGTTCAGCAACCGTTGAAGATTCTTTGTGCAGAAATCGATAATTTATCTTCCACTCGATCTATGGACCATTCTGGAAGGAGAGGAGTTGCAATCTTTGCGGTAAGTATTTCTCATCTGAAATACGCATAACCCACATGAGCACATCTCCTCTACCTGCTCTATGAAATTGCGATTCATCGTAGCTCTTTTCCTGACGGGTGAGCTATTTTTAGGATTGCAAGTGAGGCCTAAAATTTGAGCAACGGCCATATCCGTACAAAGCCCGCTTAGGATGGACGCAGCTAGGCTCACTTCTTAGTGCCCGCTTATTTTGGTCAGCTTCTACCCTGTTCTAATTTGCCCGATCTCTTCAACCGACTCCTAGCCTGCTTCTTATCTGCTTCGGACACATTGGTCGGCCCCTGCCCAGTTCTAGCTTGCCCGAACTCTACAGCCTCATTCCTCACCTGCCCGATATTGGCACCAAAGCGTGGACTCAAATTTTAGCACCGGTCACTTCCGCGCATGCCCCGCTCACGGTGGGCGGACATAGGATTAGTTCTTATGTGCCACACACATCGGTCAACCTCTATGTAATCCTGGTTTATCCTATCTCTCCAGGCTGCACTTCAGTTAATAATATGCATTATGCGAGGAGTGTACGTACAGACACACACAGACAAACAGACACACCAAACTTCTGGTTTACATATAGGTGATGGATTCAAGCCCACTCCTAGCCTGCTTCTTATCTGCTCCGTACACATTGGTCAGTCCCTACCCAAACCCATTATACCGGACATCTACAGCCCCATTCTTAACTTGCCCGATTTTTGTCACCAAAGCGTGGACTCGAAATTGAGCACTGGCCATTTCCGCGCAAACCCCGGCCGCGGTGGGCGGACTTAGGCTTAGTTCTTATGTGCTCCGCACACTTTGGTATGCTTCTACCCAATCCTAATATGCCCGGCCTCTTCAGGCTGCAGTTCAGTTAATAATGCACCAACTGAGCTATCGCACATCACTGCACGGATGACATACTTTGACATATAATGACAAGTAATGTCCAAGCTCCGCCCACCACCACAAACGCACCGCCCACCGTGCCCAAGATTCTTTCGTGACCTTCAGATGATCATCGCTGACCTAAATCCATCTTCACCCCACGTTTGAGGCCCATTGGAACCCAATTAACAATTTTCGGTCTGAGAACGGAACATTGCAGTGCACGCGACATACTAAGCGAATTAAATAGTATAGGCAATGGACTGTCAAAGAACTCAGTTCATTTTTTGCTGGCAAAGGGGTTATGGATTGGAAACGGCAGAAGATTTTGAAACAACGATTTCGAAGACTTTCTGCCACAGGATCGTTTTCATATCCGTCCCAGTTGAGCGATTCCTTCCTTAAACTTGAGCTTCTCCTAGGTCCCTAGATAGCACAGCTGTCAACATTCTAGAATCCGCTCCGGTGATCATTTATAGGGAATAACAGTGATTAGACCACACCAGCGATGAGTTTTTTTTTTTTTTTTGAAGATCAAAATAAAAAAGTAGAAATGCAGGAACAAGTAAGGCCTATGGGACTGCATTTGAGCTGGTTACTGCAATAGTACTTCATTCGCAATCCAGCAAGGGATTAGGCATCTGTGTAATCGATTGGTTCATACCTATCTGACACTTTTTCGAGCTGCAAACTATAACTGCTGTTTGAAGACACCGGGAGGAGGGCAGTTTCACACATGGCAACTTGCCAAGACGTCCAAAGGGAATTAAATAGGTTCTAGTTGTGATCAGACTTTCTCTTACGTTTCGCTTATTCTTCACATAATTGTATTACTTGTTTGCTGTGTGTTGTTTCACTTATTTCACATCATCACCAATGAATAAAATACACTCTACGACACAACAAATGACATCTCTTCAGCGAACGACTCGGAAAGTCAAAGTGTTGATGCGAATGTGATGCGAATACACACCACAACGCCGCGCTTTTGAATCCGGGTTTTTCCACCGATTATCGTTTCCAACTCTGAATGTCGTAATGATCATTTTTTCGCATCTTCCTCTTTCTTAGGACCCCTTCCGGTTCCTTTAATGAACATTGACGCGAAGGGGACGGGGACTTTTGTTCGAAACAGTTGTCAGCACCCCCGCACCTCAGGCACCTTGGCATGCTAGGTGACCTTACCTGATTGAGTGCTCCGCCTGTTGACCTCTCTTCGACAATAAGTGTTTCTTCAAAATAAACGGAGCAATTTAGTCTTTGTTCACTTATCGCAGCCGCAAAATTGGGTGTCAAGCGACGTCTCTACGCGAAATGAAAGCTAATCTGTTCGAAGCGCTGAATAATTCTAATATGGGAGCTCGCTGCTATGTGTTCGTCAACCGACGCTACCATCGCCTAAGCTTTGAGGGGCGTAAGGTACGCAGGCATCAAGATTTGAGCAAAATTACAAAATTTCGGTCATATTACTTGAAAAGAATACCATATTGGTGATCAGGGTATTATTACCCAGATAAGTAAGATTTTTATGGTTTTTGTGAGAAAATTTCGAGAGAAAATCCCTGAGCAGTTGATGCACATAGCGCTAACTTCGAAAACAGAGGTCATTTTCGGGATTAGGATGGCCGTCACAAGTGGAGTTTCAACAGAATTCATGTTCTTTCCCATGCCGAGGTTTTCAGGGCAGCGACAATAGCACCCAAAATTATTACGATACAGAATTAGAAAATGGCGCCATTCAAAATAACAATGCAAAAATGAAAATTCAGATGCTTGCATCTCAGGGATTGAGACAGACCAATTTGTTGAACATTAAATTTGAAATCCGCAGCTTGAGTGATCGATCTCATCCATTTTCTTACCAGGCAGTAATATTGTGCGGCTCAGTGTCTGTGCTCACTCTGGTTTTTCACTGGTTATCAATCGATCAACTATTTTGAAAATTAATACACTTATTCGACTGAATATAGTTCGTTACCTCCACCTCATTCTTGTCCTATCGAGAAAAAATCAATAGGCAGAGCAGTTAATCAAGCAAGGCCAGTGAGGTGTAAAGTGGGTGCGAGATAAGTACAAAAGTAGCACACTCAAACATAAGGAAAAGCCATCTCACTGCAGGAGCAAGAGCTCTGTAATCGGTTACAGCACCACGAACCACAAAATTTCTTTCTGTGGTCTTCACAATTTCCAATGTAGCAAGAGAATTTCGAATTACCCGTCCCTCAAATTTTCCTACAAAAATCTTTCCACGAATTCCATACGACTATGAAAGTCAGACTTTCTATTGAGTTGGGGAATAAGTCCCCGCCGTTTTTTTAACCCCGTTTTTCACATTGTTCCCTCCACCTTTCGACAAAGCTTGTATATGTTTTCGATAGAGCTTTCTTTGCTCTACAAAATGCTACTATCTATTTTTCGATTCCTTCGACTACCTGATATTTATGAGGTTTGGAAATGAAGTAAGCTTAAGGAGAAAAACCGGCAACTGCGCACCTCATCTCTCGTCTGCCATCGAAATCAAAAAATGTATGTGTATATGTTTCGATAGAGCGTTTTCAGCTCTACAGAACGGTACTACTTTTTATTCAAATCGCTCAACTTTTTGCTGTTTTTAAGACTCACAAACGCAGTACTCGCAAAAGTGTGCACTTTCGTTATCTTCTCTTCCTCGCCTACCATCGAGATTGGGGAGGATGTGTATATACGCATCCCATAGAGCTTTTTTTGCTCTACAAGATGGTACCACTCTTCTTTTTTATTCTCATATTTTGGCATGTAGAAATGAGTTCCCATCTGTATTTCCATTCAAAATTGCGTAGTGAGAATTAATTTTTTGGTAGAATGTTTGTATCATTCGATGGAGCTCTTCTCGCTCTACAAGACAGTGTATACGGTTTTTGTTCGAATTAATTTGCACCATTTTTTTAGATCATTTGGAAATCGACCAAATCGAGCATTTCTGACACATGTATAGTCCAAACCTCATGAATATTAGGTAGTCGAAGGAATCGAAAAACCAATAGTAGTGTTTTGTAGAGCAGAAAAAAATCTATCGAACACATATATAAACTCTGTCGAAAGGTGGAGGGAACAATATGAAAAACGGGGTTGAAGAAAACAGCGGGGACTTATTCCCCAACCTAATTACAAATTCGTGTTCTTCAGAGGTAGTTCCATAATCCATAAAGAGAGAAGATAGAAAACTTACTATAAAGCAAAAAAAGCAAACTGCTGGGAAACTTACTTGAAAAAAGCTAAAATCTTTATTAGACTCCTTGTTTCCCTGAGGATGCAACCGGATGCGGAAGGTCAACATTGGAGGTTCTAAGGTGGTCGCAGGCACGTTCGCCGTAGTTGGCGGTAAAGGCATTGTCGTCGCTTGCTAAAATACCAAATATAATAGAAGCACAAATACTATTCGATTCTAAACGTATGCCTTTTTATAAATTTCAGAGAATAAGAAGAGCAGCAGCAAAAAATATATCACGGAACAATGTGTGTCACTAGACCATTATAGCGTAAAAAGTCATTTTCACTCGAATATCGTATCTTTATCACCCCAAGTCAAGTCAGAACAGCCCATTTGTACGAGTTTTTCCCATGAGAATTCATCAACTGCTTTGAAGCGAACTGGAACTCGCCCTTGATTTGAAAACCGTACTTTTCACCCGGCATCATTCGCGGGTTTTTCTATAACATTTTTTCCACGTTCTCAGAAATTAGATTGAGAAGGAGACTTAATTTGTAGGCCCATGAAGAAGGCCATAATCAAGCCGCTATCTCCCAGATCTCTATCAAAGACACTTCTTATAAATGTTCCTCAACAAGATTTCTAGCAGCCGAGGATGCATACAAATGAACAAAATGTGATTGAAAACTCTCGTAGTTTTTATTACATTGCGACAGGCTCAAATTCATACATGTTTCCCCGACCTAACAGCCAAAAAGTCTGGCGGAAAAGCGAAGCATACTACACCACATTCATAGTTCTCCCTGATCTTAAGAAGGTTTCCTGCCCTCCATCAGCCCAAATAAACGGCGACTGCAAATCACTTCAGCCTCACTCCAGCCATCAACAGCTTCGCGGAGCTATTCCTATCAAAAATATTAGGTTGGACGGGAAGTTCTGGGACACTTTTTATTTTTCTTGGGGAAAACTGTAAAAGTTTCAGGGATATTTGGTAGTGGGGGGTATATGAAGCGACTGAAAAGGGCTACTGATTAACACATTCATATTCTCTATGGTTTCAACTAGCAGTGAATTTACGACAATTTCGCGAAATGTGCGAAATTCACAAACACGGCCCCGGTTCCTCAGCATGTAAGGCTACTAACCGAATCAACCAGTCGACGGACCCAGGCACTGTCTCTCATATGGCGGCAACCCAATGGCTTGATCGGCTCAAATTAAAACAGAAAAAATTTCAAAAAATTGCACGGAGAAAAAAAATGTTTTTTTTTCTAAATTTTCAAAAAAAGGGAAACTGTTACCATTCAACACGGCAGTCACTGGTGATCTCTACTGCAGGCAATTGGACATCGTAGCCGCAAAACTTACCGGAAAAATGGCCCGAGACTTCTTCCTCCACGACAGCGCTCACCCACGTGTGGCAAAGTTGACGTGTCAAAAGACCCAGGACCTCGGCTGGACGACGCTTCCCCACCCACCATATTCCCCGGACATGTCCCCAACTGACTACCACCTATTCCGGTCGTTGAGCCACTTCCTTGACGGGCGACAGTTCAAAGATGACGACGATCTCAAGAGCGGGCTCCAGAACTTCTTTGACCAGAAGTCTCCCGAATTCTACCGGAAGGGTATCTACGATCTTCCTGAGCGTTGGCAGTACATTGTAGATCACGATGGTGCATACTTTGGTGACTGAAGTTACATGTGAATAAAATTAAAATAAATTGAATTTTTCTCACAAGGTGTCCCAGAACTTCCCGTCCAACCTAATAAAAAAAGAGCGTATAGAGGTATCAGAGGTATTCAGATCAAAAGGAGTGCTGGAATAAGCAACATGAAATTTGCAGCAGGCTACTGTTACGTTGCTTCTGGTTTTCAAACACTCATACTCAAAAAGTCGTGAAACTGACAATGAGCCTAAGCACAACGGAAGAAAGGGGAGAAAGCTTAGCTGGAAAGAGCAATTTTCAAGAACCTCCTCCCCGTCGCATGGGCTCCGACGCACAAATCGCCGCACTGTTACTTAGCTATTGTTGGAAAAAAGTGCCTGGGCACGTTCATCCCCCGAAGTCAAGCTCTTCCTAGAATCCACTGAGTTCGTTGTTTACCGATAAATCACCCCACCCTAGGCTGTCTACGCCTCCCCTACACCCTCATCATCCTGAACACCATAAACATCGAATACGACAACGACGACAGTGTTTTCGCTATGGCTTCGTTCACGCTCATAACAGGAGTGACTAAATGGGTAGAACAACTCGATGGGGCCCGCCGTTGCAGCGACGAAAACATGTTATTCCGGTGCTCTAACGCCCGTCCAATCCGATGTCGGACATAAACAAGCCGAACCCTAATCCATGAGTGAGTATTCTATTTTGATAAGCACCCACTTGTTGAAAATACTGAAAATACTTAAATCAATAGAAAAGCTTCAAAACAGTACTGTCCCACAGCAAACCACACCCAAAAATTATCTATGATATTCAAGGAATCCGCCCGCCGAGCAACGAATACTGACCGAAGATAATTCTAATCCAGAAAAGACACTTTTTACCACGAGATCACTCCACAGGCATCTCCTATGCTTTTCATCTTTCAAGCGAGATTCCTCCACGGCACACCGATAACCTTCCAACAGTGTTCGCGGTTAAACACATCATGGGCTTCGCAAACATGCACACATTTTTGGAAGAAAAGTTGAAATTAGATAAATCCTAAGAAAACGGACTAATGAAGGGTTATACTGATATCTGCCTCCCTAATTCTGTAATTCTGCGAAATCACAATTCCATATGCTTCGTAAACGGAACCACGAAAACCGCATGTTCCGCAATTAACTTCGTCCTCATGGTGACACGCAGTCAGCCGGAAAACTGTACAACACAAAAAGAAAAAAGTGAATACGAAAACGAAAGAAAATCAAACAAAAAAATGACAATAGCAAACAGTAAATCCACATACTGTGAGATCACGAATCTTTGCCGACGTTTCTAGATACCTACACTCGCACTGACTAAAGCCTTTGATTGTCCAAACATGACTGAAATAACCACAACTCACTTTCCGTCTTTTACCACGACATAGTTATATAACGCGTACAACAACGTAACAACGTAGTGCATACTACCGGAATGATCATAACATTACCAAAATTACAAGAGAATAATAAAAACTGCTTCCACATTATCTCATGGTAAACTAGAACAACTCACCTGTGGGTAACTGAACGGACCTCCGTCGTGGACCAGCTATCAGCAGGTCGTAATGGACCTGCACAATCGGCCATCAGACCACAGATACTGCAATAAAAATCAGTGAACTTCTCAGAAGCAACGAAATTCATGTTACGCACGTCACATGATAGATAAAAAGCTATTAGCATTAAAGCGTCAACATCGCTTGATATAATACATGCGAGTTCTAGACGAATGAGCCATGGCACACACGAGCTTGTTTAAAGGAACCGAAAGGGATCCGAAACAAGTGGAAGCTGCAAAGAAATGAGCATTTTGTAACGAACACTGAAGGTTAGAAGCGATAATCGGTGAAAAAACTCGGATTCAAAAGGCGACGCTGTGGTGTTTATTCGCATCCCATTCGCATCAACACACTGACCTTTCGCGATGTCCGCTGTAGGAAACGGGCCGCGGGCCAACGTTAGTTGTAGCACCCCAGCGCAGTGGAGTGGCAATTCCCAACTACATTAGCATTCATGTAAGACATCTAGAAACAATATAAGGGAGAACAAAGGAAAAATAAAAGGAAAAAACAACTTTGTAATCGAAACAACTCCTCTTGGCACCAAGCCAAGGCGTCAAATTGGCGAGTTGTGCAATGGCGGCCACTTAAACTCGTCCGAGCTGCGTGTGTTCTACCGTAGGCCAAAATTATCTCCTTCCGGTGTCATTGATTAACTATAAATTTGTCAAAATTGCCGGAAAATAGCACATATACAGACGGTCAACTGCTATTTTTCGTGAAGAGTTCCCTGATACTTGTAAACAAGGAAATAGAGAAGCCAAATTATGTTGCTTTTTTATAATGATGAAGGTCGAAAAAAATGTTGGAAAAGGACAAGTAAGAACAAATAAGAGGATAACAAAAGCACGGTAGACACGTTCAAAGGACAAAAAATGACCAAACGCGGCGGGACATCTCAGCCCGAGTAATTATTTGACTTCTTAACAAGCACGGCAACACTCGGAAGTATTTACAGATTTCAGTAAATAACTCACCGCGAGGTTCGGGGAATCCGCATCAAAGTACTGCTACTTCATAGTTACTGCCGTTTGCGTAATTTCAGTGTTATAATGCCTGTTTTTCGTCACCCGCACACTTTGTCTAGATTAAAAACTATGAACTTTTTCGGCACTATTCAACTATCACTACCCCACATACCGCGAGTTGGCTTAAAAAATAATTTTCGCTGAAACTTTGTCCGGGGGGGGGGAGGGTTACTTGGGGTGCTGATCACGAATATGACATCTGCTTTCGACGTTTGTGCCCTTTTGGTGCAATTGCACCATGTTGTCAAGAACGAGTTGTTGCATCAAATTGGAGCAAACACCAAAAACGGATGTCATATACGTGATAAATACCAAAAATAACCCCCTCCCCCCTTGACAAGTTCCAGCGATAATTTTTTTTTGACCTAGCGGTATCCTGAGGTAGGTAGGGTATCTGGGGTAGTGACAGTTGAATAGTACCGAAAATTGTATTGAACTTTTACGGCTGAACTATACTAACGACATCGTACCACCCAGAGACACTGAGTAGAATGGCGGTATGTAGCTTAATTGCGTCTGAAAAGAAGAGAAAGCTATACTACAGGGCTTCGTAATACAATGGATTTCGTTTGACACCCACGTATCACGTCGCCCCATCTTGCACGTTTACAAGCCCCAACAAATGTAAGCTGCGCAAAAATCGAACAGGACTTTTCAATAAGATCCCCTCGATCCCGTCGACGTCGATAGTCTACCGCCACCATTCTCTTGAAAAACCATCGATATGGATAAATATTTGGAACGACAATCTTGCAGCCCGTTGTGGTATCTAGTGGAGAGTGGAGGAAGTCCTTCTATAAAATGCGCTGCTTGAGGACATGCTTCTTCACATTATGAAACTATAGACAGTAATGAAACGCAAATCATGTAAAAGCACGTCAGTGTTCATTCAACGTGTAACATGATTCCACATCAATGATGCGTAAGTGTACGACATCCATAAATGTCCGCTCAACTCAGTAGGACAGCATCGACAAAGTTATACTAACAACAGCTTGAACTCAAAAAGGTAAAAGCAGCAGCAGAGACCAACGCTGCAAAAAACACGTTCCGCGTATTTCGCAACTTCACATATGTCCGCCTCATCAAATGCATAAATCTTTATGGAGTAGCTGTACAGTCAAAAAAAAATGATTGAAAAGGACCAAACGGATGAGAAATTCCACATGTGTGTTCTCCGAGAATTCGAAGAACTTCAAAAAGTATTAGATTATTCTCGATCTACCAATTAGTTTGGAACGTTGAATTACATAGTTTGTAAGCTCACATCCGTCCCAGTGCACTGCGTCCCAAGTGAAGCGGTAAACTTCCAGGAAACCTATGGACTGTTTAAGGGAAAGCTACAACACTACTATATGCAAGCAAGATGCATCATAGACAGTTTGACATATTGAGCCATGGGAATTCCTGTTTTTTTTAAAAAAAAAAAGGTAGTGGTAGTCACCTATGGATAAGGATTGAGAATGCCAGTTTAGTGCATTCCTGTTAAGCTGGAGCAAGGCCCCATAAGCTAAAGTTAGGTGTCAATGCTAAAGGAAGGTGCCAATCACCTGTCAAGCATCTCAGCATTCTCCCTATATTCAGACTCCACTCTAGACACGGAATTTAAGCGCATTCAACCTGGAACATGGGCTACTGAGCCTATCCCAAAGGAAAAAGCTTCAACGTTATCAGACGAATCTAGCTATTTCGCGAACTTGAGACTTTGTCGAAAAAACTGATCCATGAAAAGTAGTAATAAATCCAACAGCCTCCAATAAATAAACAAAACACAACTCGGGAATGCTTTGCAAAAATACTTAATTGTTGATCGTTAACTACTAACCAGAAATTGCGTCTCCAAACGTAAGAAATTCAAGCAATGAACACCATTTTGACACAAATAACATCGGTAACGTTGCAAAGTAAAGCAATTCAAAAGCGAGCTCAAATTGCGTTGTTTTGCAAAACATTCAGGTTCCGGATGCTTAGCACAGCAAATGTTATACTGTACTGTAACAGCTTATCCAGAGAAGCTTTCAGTGGCTTGTTATTGAAGTAAGGGTATTAATCAGGGGTTCTACTGAAATAAAGGGCAAACAGGCCTGAAAGTCATCTTAAAGACACTAGCCACTAAATAATGGCTAAACATCCGAAACAACATGAAACCCACTCGGTAATCACTAGTGTGTAGCTACGGTGCCACTGTTTCGACTGCAAATATCACAATCAATATAAAGCAACGTGAAATCCATGCACGAAACAGAACAACACAGTTTTGCAGTATTGCTGAGCGGACTGAGTAGTAACAATCACATGAACAGTCCAATATGATGCCTTTAGCTCGGGTATTACGTGAAAGCACCATCGCTCACACGTGCAATTACGTACTACCGACCACTACCGTAACCCGACGCCTAGATAAATCGAATCTGAAGCGAAACTTCCCGTACCGTGTTTATCTCAAGCTGCAGTAGAGTTACCTTCTGCGTTCTAAAACGCTCTAAAATCGCTGTTGTAGTGTGCATGCTGTAGTGTATATTACAGTGTCTCATGGACGAACAAGCAGACGAGTGCTGGAATATGCACCGTGTTCATGAACCAGTTGAATGGTCAAGAATTGGTTTTCGGAGAAATGCAAAAGGTTATCTATTTTCGGTGTGTTGACAAATAAGTCGAACGAAATTTTTAGAAAGATGAGATATATTTCATGCATATCCATTTTCTACGGAGGCATGATGAAAAACCCCAGAACATGGATGGCAAAAGAGGACAAGTACGCAGGATGATGAGGAGTCGGAGCCATTGTAGTTTAGGGGGAGGGGGGCACTATACGCTGCTCAGCAGCCGGCGCTACTTTTGCCTAGGCTTTCAGCCTAAGCCATCTCAGGGCGCTGGCCCCACTAAGTAAGGCTTGGGTAGAAATATAAACTTGAGTGCACGAAATGATGATTCCAGAATCGTATCGTGTGGGAGCGACAGCGCGACTATGAGTACTCCCCCTTAACTACATTAGCGTCGAGGAACCCTCCGCCTACAGCTGATCTCTAACTATTTCGCAGCGAACTCGGATGAGGAAATGTGAAATAAATATCTTTTTGCTTCAAGAGTACATAACATTAAAACACAGTGCAACTATACAATCCTGCAACAATTACCGGTATTGTAGAGGTCAAAAAAGGGGGTCGTATTTGGTACCATAGAGAAAGGGGGGTCGTACTGAACTAGCTATTTTCGTCGACACCTGGGAGTGCCCTGGTGCACAGTGTAGTGCTGTTGTTGGTTCGGTAATAATTCAATTTTGAAACTCAACTTTTATTGCAGATAACATAAGCTAACGGTGAGAAAAGGCAAGGCCAGTACCAGACTACCAAAGAACTGTTGTGATTGAAAACGAGTATTTATACGTAACATGGCCAGTTGAAGGGTTTTTAGAACAGATGATCAGCAGCGATCAAATCGCCCGTAGGGTCAATTGAAGGTGGGGGAGGGGGAGACGTAAAATTTTCTTGGACGTTGAAGCTTTCTTCACTCCTTAGGCTTAGCCTGAAGCAGATGAAACAGATGCTTTTTCATGCAGGGATATGAAGCCTAGGTCCAAGGAGAGAAAAAGCTTCGATGTCGGTGAAATTTGAAAAATGAAATAAAAAAAATGAAAACTCCCCCGACATTGGTTGACCCCGTCCGTATGGTCATAATGTGCGCCATGGACCGGTTGATTATTTCAAAGCGATTTCATTTTGACACTGCACTTTTAGCCATTCCTCTAACCAAAACCGGACACAACAATGTTTTGGATTTTTTTTGCATATTTCATACGAAATGGATTTATAGGAATCATCTCTTCCAGTGCAGACATAAAATGGCAACGTATTACAGCTGTATGCTCATGTCACTCGCAATACAGGACATTTCAGCAGTGAAAGTTTCTATGATGGAGGCTCGCAGTGAGGTGCGCTGTGAAAAAGTAGTAATGGAATGTAGTTTCCTTTTGCGGTTTGACCTGAACAGATTTTCATTTGTAGGAGGAGAAAGGTTGCGAGATGAATTCCAGGAAATTGATTTTACACGTCCTCCATCCTTGACTCCCGCATGCAGAATACACAAAGTGAGGAGTTAACTCGCTCTCAACACGGCAACGAAGAAAGGAGCAGATGTGCGTTGGTGTCGAAATTACTGTAGCATAATATGAAATCACTTTCTTTTTACTGCAACAGGAACATTTCTTATCAAGTTGATGAAGGGGTGAGCGCATCCATAGAGGCTCATACAGATTTTTCGGAGCAGCCGTGACACGAATCCTATTCCATTATGAGGAGCTCCTAACATGAAATTCCGCATGGTATACCCGGTGCCTTTAAAGGCACCGCGAGGGGTACAGAACGGGGGAACTGAGAATCCATGTTCTTTGAAAGCAAACTTTTCACTTCAGAAGATGCGCAGTGGAACTCGCATTGAAGAAGTGAGGCTTGCGCTCTTATCACAATCTCGCATGACGGCGTGTCGTTATGCAGTTCATCTGCCGGGAAGAACGGGACAATGTTGGCGGTCGGCTGATTTAACCTCTCCGCCTGTCTACAGTCCACCAACGCCTAGTGACGCAGACGGACGCGAGATCGAGGGGAAAGGGGTGGGGGGGTTCCGGCGGCTCCTAGCCTCAGTTTTTCGCGCCTCGCGTTTTCTTGTTTTTTTTTTCGAGTTTTATTTCGTTCTTTCTCTACTGTAACACTGTTGGGAACTCCTAAAGAACACCTAACAGGGTCAAGCCTGGCGTCGACAAAGATACGACCCCACAAAAGGAGTCTTCATACGATTCCCCCCCCCCCCGCCCTCAGGTTCCGCTACCTCTGTGTTTTTTAGCAAGCCAATGCTATTCATCAAGGAAATTAAGGGCCTACCGTGGAAAAAAAACACCGAGGCCAAACTATTGACATAATAAGGGGATAGGAACCTAACAAAATCAGTACTACTCATATTCCGAAACAAAATTGTCGAGGAGAAATAAGAACATAACAAGATACAATACCTACATCCCGAATGAAAGCGTCGCCGATCATGAGTAATGTGCTCGTCTCAGATGACAAAGGAGAAGGTTAAAAGTCATGTAAGTTGTGTGGCAGGGATAAAGGATGGAAAAAAAACAAGGATAGAAAAATTAAAACTTATTAGGAGCCATGTTATGTGATCCACTGCGATCCGCACCGCTACTGCGGTAGCGACGCGGCGATCAGAATGGGGCGCGGTATCTTCCCAGTAGGAAATTTCAGCATTTTTAAATACATGTAACTTTACTAAAACACAATCTTTCAAAGCTTTTAAAGTTTTCAACAATTTCCTCGGACAAACTACTGTCTGCTTGGTTTCCCTTAGTTTCCTATACTGAAATACAGTCGAGGAAATCTTGAAAATTTTCAAAGTGTTGTATTTCAAATGGTCGTAACTCCCTTCAAACTCAATTTCATGAGTGCAGTTATATTGCGCGGGCTCTGCGAGGTTGCCGATTTCTGATGACTACTTGAACTATACCATATCTCCAGAATGAAAAAAGCTATTTTGAGGGAAGCTACTCGGAGAAAATTTCAAAAAATTTCAAAGTGTTTCACTCCAGATGGTCGCAACTTCTTTCAAATTTGATCTTATGAGAGCAATTTTGTTGCCTAGGGTCTGCAAGGGTGCCACTTTTCATCGAATACTTGTACTACACCACATCTCCAAAATGGAAAGGAAGCCAGTCGAGGAAAATTTTCTTCATCAGAGTGGCGAGGGGAGACGGGCCTTTGGCTCGTCCGGGCTGGCACGCGACAATTTGCGCGGCAAACTGCGCGACGCAACGTCCGACCTCGTCGTCTTTGACTGGAGCGCGAATTCGCAATCGTGCTGGTTTAGATCAAGATGCTCAGGGGTTTTGTTGAGAAAAGGGCTTTCCCTTCCTCTCATCCGTGTTTATAAGTTGAACTTATTCGATGTTCGTTCTTATTCGTGCAACACCCAGATTAAATGTACTTAAGTGAACTTGTATGTAATAACATAAAACAAATAGGGTGGTAGCGGATTTTATCTTATTGTCTTCAAACTTTTCAGCACGATGCTCCCGAAAAAATGATAAGTGATCTGGGTGGTAAAATGAGGGTATTAAGTAAATAGAAGTTTTACACAAGAAAAGCTCATCTTATTACCACTAATGAAAGGAAGATGAAGCCTGTGCCCCCCCCCCCGAATTTCTAATCTTCTTAGCCTTTATCCGTTCCATTACGTGTTTTTACGTGTTCGCGACCCAATCAACGATGCCGCGCACTTCGCCCCACACATTGCCGCGTGCCAGCCCGGACGAGCCAAAGGCCACACACCCTTACAAGAAATAAATTGGTACTAGCGAGCCACTATAGGGACCGGATAAGAGTTTGTATTACCAACAAATTGGACGAAATCCTCATGCATGGCGCATCCCGCAGCGGGGCTGGCCAACGCTAGTCGCCATCCCGTTGGACTTGGAGAGCACATGATGTGTACTGGAGGCATTTAGAACGCAATGGATCTTTTTCTGCAATGATTTGTGGGAAGCTTTGGCTCGTCCGGGCTGGCACGCGGCAATGTGTGGGGCGAAGTGCGCGGCATCGTTGATTGAGTCGCGAACACGTAAGAACACGTAATGGAACGGATTGCGTTCTAAATGCCTCCAGTACACATCATGTGCTCTCGACAGTCCAACGGGATGGCGACTAGCGTTGGCCAGCCCCGCTGCGAGATGCTCCATGCATGAGGATTTCGTCCAACTTGTTGGTAATACAAACTCTTATCCGGTCCCTATGGTGGCTCGCTAGTACCAATTTATTTCTTGTAATGGTATTAAGATATGAAAGGAGTCCATATCAGCCATTTCATCCCACAATTTCTCCAGTATTCATCCACGTTGGAACCCGTGGATATATACCGCTTCTCACGGCTAATCGGTGAATTTCGTAGGTCTTAATGTACATGGATCGGCGCCAGCTGATAACGAAAGGCCTATTGGTGTTGGCCGGGTTTGTTGGGGATCGCGTCATGCATGGGGTTTCCATCGACAATCCTTTAGGTAAAGGGGTACACTATCTCCGTGGTCATCTTGGAACTGTGCACTAAGCAAGGTGTCAGGTATCGACCTCGCAAAACAGCTTAACTTATGAGCAACTGGTTGCAGAAGCTTGACACCTTGTTCACCGTCCACAATTCCAAGAGGATCAAGGGATCAACTTAGTCTTTGACTCTGTCTTTCTTTCTCTTCACAATATCGTCTTAAGGAACTATCTTGGAAAGTTTCACCTCACCTTGTTTTACATTTGTGGGGTGCCGCTTCGTGTTCTTTCGAGTTTTCGAGTGAATATTGAATTAAATACTGGTTTTGGATTTGAACCCAGTCAGTCAGTTCTATCAAATCTCTCCCCCCCCCCCCTTACACGCGGACCCTCATCCTGAAAAATACCGTTGATAACTGCCTACCTCAACGAAAGTTCATATTTCACATTCTGCCCAAATTTACCCCTTCTGTTGTCTAAAAGGCAGCATTAGGGAAAATTCGGACGAGAAGTAAAAGAAGAAGTGTATATGAGAGTCGAGATGCTTAGTAACAGAACAGTGAAGAGAAATCCGATGGGATTGGCCAAAAACCCGAGAAATATGACCCCCTTCCCACCGTTGATCCTCGACGTGGACGACCATTCCGTCAAGAGGTCGGTAGCCACGGCGACTCTGTCATTGGCATGTAGCCAAGCAATCAATGCGGAAAAACAGCGAGAAAACAATACAAAAAACTTTAAAGCCATCCCATCGTTAACTACATACGAGCGAAGACATCGAGTGAGAATTAATGAAAGAAAAAGAAGAACAGAAAAGAAAACTCGCAGATTCTACGGGTGAGCAGCAAAAATCAAAACACTGAAACAGACAATCAGCTGATCAAGATTGGGTATGCGACGCTCTGTTCACGAAAGCGCGCCCGGATGGCTCGAGCCGTGCCGCATCGCTCGCCCCTCCCATCCAGCCAATCAGGGGGGAGCTCGTTGCCAGGAGGCGGGCTGCCCTGAATAAAGGCGTTTGCCCTGACGAGGCCGCCTCCGCCACAGCTCGAGGGGGCGCCTTCGGCGCGGGATTTCGTAATGTAAAGAAAAAGTTAAAAGTTAAATATGTTAGAATAATAAGTGTTAGTTGAATGGTTCGTTTCGCCTCAACCCCATACGAACCATCGTTCTCACCAACCCCTGAGGCTCTTCAGTGAGGTGGGGTTGGTGAGATTAAAAAGCGTGTTGAATCAAGTGGGTCTATGTTGATTAGAGAGAAAAAAGGAAGTAAGACAGTAAGTAGAGTGAGAGATGAGAAAAAGGAATATTGCAAAGGAAATGAAATAAGTAAACTACACAAGAAGCAAAGAAAAGGACATTAGCTAATTGAAAGTATTAATTAGGCCACACAATTTAAATTAATAGGTTTGATACGCAGTCAAGACTAGGTCAGATAGTGGCTGAGGCCTTTTAGACCCGTAGTTTTTCACTAAATGACTCCATTTCGGATTCCTTATCACCCACATTACCCCTTACAATGTCGTTAAAGAGCAGCACTTTGTCATGCAAATTTGAGATATAATTGCGATACTTAATCGTATTTCCATAAAACACTTCTTCAGGACGAATAGGTCGAATCGGAAAGTAATTCTCCAAATTAATCGAGCAATTATAAAATCTATTTTTTCGTGCATGTGACTCTCGAAACTGTCCCCTAAAAGGGTCTCCCAATCACAAGAAATGTGTTGCTAGGTTTTTAACACGAGAATATTCAGCGCTCCAGTGAAAAAACCGCGACGCGACCGCGCAACAAACAGGATGTCACACTTGCCGTCTAAGTTCTTCTACGCTTCTTTTTTACCAGTTGGGCAGGCGCACACTACTGCGCGCGTCACACATGGAAGCATGCTAATTGGGCTTGATCGCATCAATGATCAGTATCATCAAACGAACGGTTCGCAAAAACAGGGAATTTGCAAAAACGGGAGAGGAAACAAATCCCTCGTCAATCTCGTTCTTCGGCATCAGTCGATATCGATCAAACACATTTTGCATGCTCCCGTGTGTGACGCGCCAGTTGTGTGCGCTAGCCCAACTGGTATGTAAAATCCAGAGTCCCAGCGTTACTGCGACGCGAGATATCAATTCTCCGCCATTCGCATTTTGAGGTTTCTTAACAGTCCTTATCAGTGCTATCAGTTCCGCTCCCTCACCACTGATGTCCCCTTACCACTCCCTATATCACTTCAAAATTCAGAGTCCCAGCTTTACTGCGACGCGAGATATCAATTTCCCGCCATTCAACTTTCGAGGCTCCTTATCAGTCCTTATCAGTTGCTATCAGTCCCGCTCCCTCACCATTCATGTCCCCTTACCACCCTCCATATCACTTTAAAAATTTAGAGTTCCAGCTTTGCTGCGACGCGAGATATCAATTTCCCGCCATTCACCTTTCGAGGCTCCTTATCAGCCCTTATCAGTTGCTATTAGTCCCGCTCCCTCAACATTCATGTCCCCTTACCACCCCCCATATCACTTTAAAAATTTAGAGTTCCAGCTTTGCTGCGACGCGAGATATCAATTTCCCGCCATTCACCTTTCGAGGCTCCTTATCAGCCCTTATCAGTTGCTATCAGTCCCGCTCCCTCACCATTCATGTCCCCTTACCACCCTCCATATCACTTTAAAATTTAGAGTTCGACGCGAGATATCAATTTCCCGCCATTCACCTTTCGAGGCTCCTTATCAGCCCTTATCAGTTGCTATTAGTCCCGCTCCCTCAACATTCATGTCCCCTTACCACCCCCCATATCACTTTAAAAATTTAGAGTTCCAGCTTTGCTGCGACGCGAGATATCAATTTCTCGACATTCAACTTTCGAAGCTCCTTATCAGTCCTTATCAGTTGCTATAGTCCCGCTCCCTCACCACTGATGTCCCTTACCACTCCCTATATCATCAGAGTCCCAGCTTTACTGCGACGCGAGATATAATTCTCCGCCATTCGCATTTTGAGTTTTCTTAACAGTCCTTATCAGTTGCTATCAGTCCCGCTCCCTCACCATTCATGTCCCCTTACCACCCTCCATATCACTTTAAAAATTTAGAGTTCCAGCTTTGCTGCGACGCGAGATATCAATTTCCCGCCATTCACCTTTCGAGGCTCCTTATCAGCCCTTATCAGTTGCTATCAGTCCCGCTCCCTCACCACTGATGTCCCTTACCACTCTCTATATCACTTCAAAATTCAGAGTCCCAGCTTTACTGTGACGCGAGATATCAATTCTCCGCCATTCGCATTTTGAGGTTTCTTAACAGTCCTTATCACTACCACTCCCTATATCATCAGAGTCCCAGCTTTACTGCGACGCGAGATATAATTCTCCGCCATTCGCATTTTGAGTTTTCTTAACAGTCCTTATCAGTTGCTATCAGTCCCGCTCCCTCACCATTCATGTCCCCTTACCACCCTCCATATCACTTTAAAAATTTAGAGTTCCAGCTTTGCTGCGACGCGAGATATCAATTTCCCGCCATTCACCTTTCGAGGCTCCTTATCAGCCCTTATCAGTTGCTATCAGTCCCGCTCCCTCACCACTGATGTCCCTTACCACTCTCTATATCACTTCAAAATTCAGAGTCCCAGCTTTACTGTGACGCGAGATATCAATTCTCCGCCATTCGCATTTTGAGGTTTCTTAACAGTCCTTATCAGTTGCTATTAGTCCCGCTCCCTCACCATTCATGTCCCCTTACCACCCCTCATATCACTTCAAAAATTTAGAGTCCTAGCTTTGCTGCGTCGCGAGATATGAATTTCCGGTCAAACACATACACCAACAGACACAGCCGATTATATTGGGTAATCTAAAAAGTTTTTTCGTATTTTCAAATACCGCTTTCCCTCAAAACTGCTTTCCAGAAATTTCTTCTGTACATATATATGTAGCACAAGTTCTGCATCTATAGGTATTATTGTCTTCCATCTCCCGGATAACCCTTTTCGGCAAAATAAACATATCAACGGTCAACCTCATTTTCAATACAAAGATTATAAAAAATTTTCTTTGAATGGCGTTAGACAGGGAAAGGAAAAGGTGGTAATCCGATGGAGCAAGATGAGGCTGTAACGTGGATGGGGCAGCAATTTTTATACAAGCACGAGAATTTTTTGGCGAGTCATTTTTTACTAGTGGTAAAAAATTTTTTAAATTTTTCTTTTAAAAAATTTTCGAGCTTGGATGAAAATTGCCGCGTTATAGCCCTGATCTTGCTCCATCGAATCATCACCTTTTCCTTCCCCTGTCTAACGCCATTCAAAGAAAAAAATGGAATTGAAAATGAAGTGACTTTTGGTATTTTTATTTTGCCGAAAAGGGTTATCCGGGAGATGGAAGACAACAATACCTATAGATGCGTGTGGACTTGTATTACATAGTATATACGTGCAGAAGAAATTTTGTGGAAAGCAGTTTTGAGGGCAAAAGCGGTATTTAAAAATACGAAAAGACTTTTTCGACTACCTAATATATAGTAGGATATCTTCGTCGTTCTTATCCCCCTTCCAACCTCCATTCTGCTTCTGAATGATTAGCGCGCGCGGAAATGAAACCTTGGAAACCACGTGCTTTCTCAAGAAAACCACTCGAGAAATTTCCGGAAGATTTCCAAGGAAACAAATGCGAATTATCTTGAAACCAGGTGAGAAGTTATAAGTATACAGAAAATTTCTTAGATCTCATAACAAGAATTTTGGAACTTTGCCTCAAGAATAACAATGGTTTAAGATTCAAAAAAACTGGAAAAATCATAACTTTATTTTGGTCAATAGACAGAAATTTCAGAGAGACCCGAAGGACTCAATGAACAAACTTTCAGGAACTTTGAGCTGCCTTAATAGCTTTACATGGGTATCATGTGCCAGCTTCATAAGCTCATGTTAAGTTGTTAAGTTGGAGTCCGTCGTGCAACCCACTTGAATTTTGATAGAATCTAGACTTGAATGAATAGCTACGATGCCTATGCAATAGCTGACATGATAATAGAAGCGATGCTGTAATAGGAAAGGCGGCATTCCATAGAATGAGCTATTTCAGGATATGATTCTGCACATGATGAATCCAGTGTCATGTTAGTGAAACTCTAATCATGTGAAGACCTGCCACTGCTCAACCTTTAACTCCCTCCCCCCCCCCCCTTCCCCTCCGCCTCCTTAGGATGGTACTGCCAAAACTATAATATTTTGGGCATTTCACTGCTATGGTGAACGCTTACAGATTTTCAGAAGGAAGACGACGAACGAATTCTGGCGCACTGGGAATCGAACTAGAGTGTTACCTGATTGTGAAGCATTTGTCTTAGCGCTAAGCCACTAAGTTGGATAGAAGAGGTCTAATGAGCACATACAATACCGCTCACATTTTTTGAAAAATCGACGGTGGTCGACGGATTAAACGGCACAAACCGTCGCCCCGTCATAACTTCGTTAAAAATGGATAAAATGAGAAAAAACTAAAAGCGTTAGATTCGTCTCAATGTGTCGAATTTAACGACCTATGAAATGTCTAATTTGATAAGTAGGTCACCAGCTTCTCGGTAAAAGCTGCAAAGATTCCTTTGAATTTACCCACAGGCAAGACTCCGACCTGTTTCGGCTTGCATTCACATGTTCGATTGTTGCTCGCCCATGTTCTGCACAAACATTAATTTTTAGTGAGTTACTTCAAGTTTCAAGATACTTTTCTGCACGAATTCCCACGACATTTTCGAGTGTTTTTAAGCTCATTTCGTCTGAATCGATGGACAAATTGAGAAGATAACTCACCTATCACAGACTACTGGTTACGCACTGCAAGAATAACCTTGACTTCCGATTACAGGCAAGCGCTTCTTCTGTGATGAAGCTTCAAACATCAGTAAACGGGCGTACTTTGAACGCTGGATGATTTTCCTTTTCTTTCCTGAATAACATTTTGATCAATGAAAATCGCATAAGGTCCTCGAATACAACATCGTACAACTCCCAGAGAATGAAAGCGGCATTCAAACAATGCACAGAATCATTAGTTTGAAAAGAGTGTTAACTGCACATGAAAGTATGAATGTGGACGTACACTAATTAATTTCAGACGAAACTTATACTGATGTATTTAGTGTCAAAAATGCTGTTCATCGTGTAAAGATCATCTCACTGCGAAAGTTTTGAACTTTCACCACTGTTTCTTGTATTCTTTTCAAGCGTTGTCGGCTCCAGCGCCGCATGCTGACCCCTTATTACTGTGGCAAACGCTCAGCACAGATGAGGTCAGTAATACCTC